>QLOM01003315.1:0-22132 GCA_003313785.1 Termitomyces sp. MG148 | reverse complement strand
GTCCAGTCGCGCAACCCCCTGCTCGAGCTTCGGAGGAAGGTCGAAAGGCATCCGGCCCAGACCGTCCCTAATGGAGGCCTGGGCCGCCGAAGCCCCGTCGAGCAATACGCAATGCTCGCGGACCCATCCTAAGGACAACCAGTCAGTACTCTGGGAGGAGAAAATCCCATTATGTCAGGTTCCGCTGACCTGGGGGCTCAGCAATTCTGGGCGAGGCCTTACCAAGCGGACTTGGACAGCTACGGACACGCCGGGACTCAGAGAGGACCGGAGGTAGGCGCCGGGAGGAGGTGACGTGCGCCGGGGGCATGGGGAGATCAGACGAAGTGTCCCGGGGTTGGCGCGAGCAAGGGGCGAGCGCCGGACGGGAAGGTTCTACTGGGGGAAGTTTGGTTTAGACGGCGCGATGAGTGGCGTGCCGGCGGCGAACTATCCGGGGAAATCAAGGGGCTGATAGGCGAATAGGCAACTTAGAGTTGACAGGTGCGGGACCGAACTTAGAAGAGCGGAGAATGCGGACCGGAGAAGATAAGAGACCGGAGTACGAGAAGAGAAGGAAAGGAGAAACTTGAGGCAGAGGCGAGGAAGGAGGAAAGAGACGACTGAGCAAAGGAGATGGAATTAAGAGAGTAGATAGAGACAATGGACAGATACGAGACGAGAGAATAGAGACGGATGCGGACTATAGAAATGGAGACGAGTACGAGGCGAAGTTACGAGGCCGGAGCGATACGAGAGGAAAACCGGAGAGTATGGGCAATATCAAGACTACCGTACTTAGTGCTATCGAAGGGCTTATATACTGACTACGCGACGAGGCAGGTCCGGGGTCCCAGTTCTGGGTCTGGGGGCTGCTCCGGGGCTCTGGTGGCGTCCCGGAGCACCTAGGGGGACAAAGGAAAAACGCGGGTGTCGGATGGGAGTGGCGCCATTGCTTTGGGAGTCGCGGTGGCGCCGCGCGGGGGAGGACGTGGTGCGACGAGAGGACGTGCTGAGGCATGATGCGGGGGTTGATGCGGGACGAAGCATGATGCGTGGGTTGATGCGCGGGGCGATGCATGATGCATGGGTTGATGCATGGGGCGATGCATGATGCGTGGGTTGATGCGCAGGGCGATGCATGATGCGCGGCATGATGCGTGGCATGAAGCGATCATGCATGATGCGTCGAATGATGCATGATGCGCCGGGTGTTGTGTGGGTCACCATGCTGTCGCGCCGGGAATCCCCGGGGGTCGTCGGTAGTGTCCGTGGGGTGCCCAGGGGAATGTCAGGGTCGACCGGGTTATGACGTGATGGCCGTATTGGGTGTTCGTGGAGTTCGTCCCGAGTTGAGGTCGTGCAGGGGGTGTTTGCCGGGGTGTGTGGTGTGGTCCCAGGCCCGGGGCTCAGGCCCGGGAGTGGGTCATGACACATTACGCACGCATAACCGCCGCTTGCCCCACGGCGGCCTCCTCCATCAACCAGTCCCGCCACCTTCGCGCCGACTCCCCAAATCCCCGGGCCTCACGGACCTCCCGCACCAGCCGCTGCAGCTGCTCTCCCTCCGCACGAGCACAGAACATGCACTAGGGGGGTCAACACCAGAGAAGGCGAAGAAACAGGACGACTTACCGGCCCCTGAGCACGACACCAGTCCATGGAAGGGGGACCCCGGGCACGCCCCACTGCCTCCACGAACTGCTGGAGGGTCACCTGGGCCTGAGGGACCCGCTGCGCCTCCGGTACCACCTGGATATCTCCGGGGGCAAGGGCGGGCCGCGCAACGCGAGAAGTCGACACGGGGGGAACCGGCACTTGAATCACTACCTGTGGACGGGGAGGGAGCACATAAGTGCGACGACCACTCTGAGGGGCACCCGAAGGGCCCGCCAAAGATTCTCCCACCTCTACACCGGGGTCAGTCGGCAGCCAGAGCAAACTTGGGGACTTACGCTGACGGACGAGCTCGTCCAAGGCCCGCTCCTCCCAGCGCCGGTCATGAGGAGCCCGGCGCGCTTCGTAGGCCTCCCACACTTCTACGCGATTCTCGCCGGGAGGAGGAGGGGTCGGGGAGGGAGAAAGGGGGGCTGGGGACGACATGGTCAGGAAAGAAAGGTCAGGGAACTCAGAATTTTTTTCTCTGGTTTTCTTGATACCGCGGGACTTCGTGATGGCCATCAAGCTTCTAGTTCAGCTCCCATGGAGAAGCCGCACCGCCACAACCGATCGCCGTCTCGAAGGGTCTCGACGCCAGGGGGGGGGTGATGTCACGACCCACCCCCGGACCTGAGCCCCAGGCCCGGGACCACACCACACACCCTGGCAAACACCCCTCGCACGACCTCGACTCGGGACGAACTCCACGAACACCCGACACGGCCATCACGTCATACTCTGGTCGACCCTGACGTTCCTCCGGGACACCCCACGGACACTACCGACGACCCCCGGATTCCCGGCACAACGGCACGGTGACCCACACAGCATCCGATGCATCACGCATCATTCAACGCATCATGCATGATCGCTTCGTGCCACGCATCATGCCACGCATCATGCATTGCCCTGCGCATCAACCCACGCATCATGCTTCGTCCCGCATCAACTCCCGCATCATGCCCCATTGCGTCCTCTCGTCGCGCCACGTCCTCCCTCGTGCGGCGCCACTGCAACTCCCAAAGCAACGGCGCCACTCCCATCCAACACCCGCGGTTTCCCTTTGTCCTCCTAGGCGCTCCGGGACACCACCAGAGCCCCGGAGCCACCCCCAGACCCAGAACCGGGACCCCGGACCTGCCTCATCGTGTAGTCAGTATATAAGCCCCCCCGTAGCACTAAGTACGGTAGTCTTGATATTGCCCATACTCTCCGGTTTTCTTCTCGTATCGCTCTGGTCTCGTTATTTCGCCTCGTACTCGTCTCCACTCTATTGTCTCGTACTCGTCTCCATTTCTATAGTCCGTATTTGTCCCTACTCTCTTGTCTCGCATCTGTCCATTGTCTCTATCTACTCTCTTAATCCCATCGCTTTTGCTTGTCCATCCCTTTCCTCTGTCCTCGTCTCTGCCTCAAGTTTCTCCTTCCCTTCCCTTCTCGTATTCCAGTCTCTTCTCTCCCCGGTCCGCATTCTCCGCTCCTCTGAGCTCGGTCCCGCACCTGTCAAACTCTAAATTGCCTATTCGCCTATCAGCCCCCTGATTTCCCTGGATAGTTCGCCGCCGGCATGCCACTCATCGCGCCGTCTAACCCAAACTTTCCCCAGTAGAACCTTCTTGTCCGGCGCTCGCCCCTTGCTCGCGCCAACCCCGGGACACTTCATCTGGTCTCCCCACGCTCCCGGCGCACGTCACCTCATCCCGGCGCCTTCCTCCGGTCCTCTCTTAGTCCCGGCGCGTCCGTAGCTGTCTGAGTCCGCTTGGTAAGGCCTCGCCCAGAATTGCTGAGCCCCCGGGTCAGCGGAACCTGACACAGTCGTTGAGAAGTGGTTTGGCTGGCCCGGATCTCCTCTGCCACTGGCAGGGGTTGTAGCGTGGTGGCGTAGATGCGGTCTCCTACCTCAATGGCTTTGTCCGGAAGCTCCGGGTCCTGCGCAGGTAGGAACTCTCCTTCACGTCCCTCCTCCTGACTAGGGTTTTCCCCACTGTGCCTGTCGTCCTCATAGAGGGCCTCCCTATGAGGGAACGCCAGAGGCGGGGGATCTAGCAGGTTGAGATCAACAAAGGGGAGGTGACCTACACGGCATGCCCTGATAGCTGCACGTTCCCGCATAGCGGTGCGCCGCTCCTTCTTCACTTCTTCTGCGCAGGTCGCGCAGCGTCGGGGGCACCGGCTCATGCTCACCTCCCCAGTAGCCCAGTCAATTTCCAGGTTGTGCTCCCGGAGCCACGGGAATCCCAGGATCATGTCCTGTTTACCGATGCTTGTGACGGCAAAGGTAGTGCGCTCTGCATGGGACCGGTAGCAAAGAACAAGGTCCACCACAGACTTGATGGACCCCGCTTCGTTGCGGGTGCCGTCAACGTTGTATACCGGGATCGGGGCAAGCAGGGGTCAAGTGGTGAGCTGATGCCGTTCTACGTAGCTGGTGTCCACAAAGAGCCCGGTGGCTCCAGAGTCTAGGAGGGCCGACACGCTCCGGGTCTGTTGCATGTCGGTTGTCTCGATTTCCACGTTCATCTGGAGCGAGTTGGGCGACGGAGTGGAGGCAATTACGTAGCGGCGGGGGAGGCGGCGCTCCCAGGTGGGGAGGCGCGTTTGGCCAGGCATCGGAGAGGGCTGAGGGGGTTTGTTGGGTACGACAGGAGTAGTGCTTATGGTTGAAGAGCTATCGGCAGAGACTGTATTGATTTCTTCTACTGACAAACATGCAAACCTGTTAGCACTAAGCGGCGGGGGCGTACTGGTCACCTGCCGCGCCCCTGAAAACCCTCACTCTGCTCCTCCTGGCCTTCTGGAATGTGGGCGTCTTTTGATGTCTCCTCTAGGATGGGGGTATCTGAAGAGGGCACTCCAGCAATGTCCCGGACCGCCAGGAGCTGCAGGAGTAGCTCCTCTTGCTTCTCTGGGGAGAGGTAACGCACTTCCAGACCCCTGGGGCAGTGACGCGCGAAATGGCCCTGCGCGCCACAGCGTTGGCATGAGAGGGGGGAGCGGGGCACGCTGTCGGGAGGCATCCACATCCATTAGCACGCCTGGAAGTAGTGCCGGAATTGTCGGGGGTGCGACCGTTGCCATGGGCAGTGCCGGGATTGGGAACCTGTGGGGGATCATCGCGGGGGGTCACGTCGGAGGTGCAGGATGCGCAGGCTTGCGGAGGTCGCGCTTGAGCTCCATGAGCTGCCATTGCTCCCGGGCCACCCGGTACCATGCCAGGACCTGGTCGTCAGCCGGTCAACCCTCCGCAAGGTTGTCGATGCGCTCCATCAGGGTCAGATGGAGCCCTTCCCAAAAGGTAAGGCAGAGTTGCAGGCCATCGGGGTACTCGGCCTGCTCGACCAATGCGCGGAACGAGTCAATGTACTCGTCCAGCAAGCATTTCCCTTGGCCGTACTGCTCCCTATCCCTCAGGATCAGTGCAGCGCTTTTGGTGGGGTTCCGGGGAAAGAACTCGTCCCGGAACTCTTGTTCGAACTCGGCCCAGTCCGTAAAGCTCGCGACGCCTCCGGAGCGTCGGAAAACCCTCAGCGCGTAGGTGGCCGCTTGTCCCAACTTCATGTAGGACAAGACCCACGCAATTTTCAGCTCGTCAGATACAAAATTGTCGCCACAGAGCTGGAGATAGGTGGCGCACGACTGGAGGAAGCGTTCCCCGGACGCGCAGTCGCCGTTGTAGACGTCAGGGGTTGCCGGGCGCGGGATGTTGGAGCGCTCCCATGCTGGGATGGAGAATTGCACAGCACGTGGGCGCTGCACTGGCAGAGTAGGCAGTGGGGGGTTAGGTGCCGCTGGGGCAAGGTGTTCAAGGAGGGTACGGAGAGAGTCGGAGATGGTGTCGGTGGTTTGTCGGAGGTGGGTGAGTTCGGCGGAGTGCTGGGTAAGGGAGGCTTGGGTGAGTTGCACCTGCGTTTCTAGGTGGAGCAGGCGGGTCCAGGCTTCCTTGCCAGAGGTGGCGGCGTCTGGGAGCGCTTCTGGAGCGGCGGGCTGAGACATAGACAAGGCAGTGCTTAAAACCAGTGGGGGAGCGACAAACAGGAGCCGGGAGGTGTTCGGCGGCTATAGGGGGCTACCAGACCAGGAGTAAGAGACTTGTTCTGCTGTAAGGGTGACCTCCAGAGGTTGCGGCTAAGTCACACAACTGGCAGAGGGAAATCCGAAGTGTATTAGAGACAGTACATATTACAGGGAAATAACTAATCACCTGGCAGAGGGAAATCTGAAGAGAACAAGTCTAAGGATTCCTCTGCCACAGCGTGGCGCATCAGTACGGGGGCGGGGGCATGAGAACAACTATACAACATCTCGGAGAAGTCTGACGACTGCAAGGGAGCATCCCAGAGATCTCCGGGATGGCCAGAAAAGGAAATGGCTGGAAAAAGAAGTCTGGGGGGTCCCGGAGATCTCTGGGATGGCCGGAAAAGGAAGTCCCCTGACAGGCACTCTATTTACTTGGATTGGATGGGAAGACTTAGCCAACTGCTGGGTTTGGTGAGCAATCTACCTCATAACCTATCTCCCTTTATGAATTTCCACCAGTCTGCAGCCATGATAGGGTTGGTACTATTGTTACTACCCTTTCACAAGTTTCATTTCAATATCATCCACAGATTATATATTGGGGCAATGGCAATTCCTCAAGGGACCATTGCACAGTTTTTGCTACTGCTGTCATTTTTCTGTGCAGTTTGTGTACTTTTCTCAACCCTCCACCTTTCTGGGATGAATTATTCACAATTTTCCATGAGTTTTCCACCTGCTATTATGATTATTAATTTGAATTCTGAAAATCAAGGAATACTATGGAAGCCAATTTGGAGTGACTATATTTGTTCCGACAATTCTGACTTATGTAGCCTATGGTGCTTTGTTCTTTGCCATCCTTATCAATACCCTCTTTGGATAATCCTCTGCTCCAGATTTGTGCTTATATATCTTGTCTTGTTTTTACTTTGAATATGTAATGTTCTCCTGCTTGAACTTTGTAGCATATATAACATAGTCCAATATGATGACCCCATCAACTAACTGCCTTTGCACTTGCCCTTAAAAAGTCATGAATTCAACATAAGGAAAATAATATATATTCAACCGCTGAGAAAGTAGATCAGCATGCACTCGTCGTGTGATCAGTGCCACGCTCATCGACATGACAAGTGTTTCTAATTGATCTTTCTTGAGAAACATTTAAATGGTCTTTTTTTAGAAATATATCACATTTTTCCAATTTATTTTTCTAAAGAAACACAAAGAAAGTTTATTGAAAAAACATTTGATAAAAAAATTATCAAGGTAACTTTAGAAAAATCAAAAGATACATGTGACATATTTCTCAAAAAACAGTCTCAAAACACAATTTGTGTTCCCCATGTATTTCTTGAGAAATAGAGAAAGAAATTTTTTAAAAAAGCTCAAGAAACACAAAAAAAAAAACACAATAAGTGTTTTTTTACTATTTTCCAATTTATACTTTTAGTTTTTCCAGAGAAACACTTGTTAGAAGTCACATGACCTGTTTCTAACAGATGTTTCTCCAGGAATCTCCGCCGTGCCCTGAAGTGAATCACAAGTTCAAATCATTTAATATACAAGCACGGAGCAAATAGCATATGCATTCCTGAACAACCATATTCTTATGCTTTACTGTAGAAGAAGGAGTCCTAATGTTTAACATAATGAGTGTTTGATACATATAGTAGAAAAACATAGACATACAAAGATTTGGAACCACTGTTTGATTGAGCAGCTTCAAATATACTGAGAAGTACAGAAAGCATAAATGTGTCACAAGAGATACTCCAAGATACACATGCATTCAATTTTTCTTCATCACTATAGTTCAGAGCAGTATGAATACACATGGCAAAAAAAAAAAAAGAAAAAAAAAAGAAAAAAAAAAATACAATAAAATAAAATAAACTCACAGTGACTATATTGGAAGATTTTTTGGTTTTGCAAGGAGGCATAGATGTTAAGGTAAGAAACTCAGATAAGTAAAGATAAATTTTGGTATGAGTTGCAGGGAGATAGAATAATGAAACAAAACCTCATGCTCTATTATATACAGGCACTCAGAAAATACACCTGTACTATACCTATAAATATTATGCAAACAAAGCATAAAACAGGAAGGTAGAGAATATATATATATACAATTACACAGCATATATATGCCACAATCAAATAATACACATATAAAAACCTATAAGTAAGAAAACCAAGTTACAATCTAATGATCCAACCAATTTTACTTTGGATATTCAACAAATATTGCACACCTGGCATGTTGGCAGCAATGGTAAACAAGATTACACAACAACAAAAGATTGTAGTACTATAGCAGTTACGTTACACAATAGCAGAGAATTGTAGTACCATAGCAGTTATATTACATAATAGAAGAAGAGTGTATAACCATAACAGTTACATTAAATAGAAGCAAAATATTGTAGCACTGTAGCAGTTACATTACACAGGAGCAAGAATACTAGCATGATGTAACAGCAGAAGAATGTAGTATCGTAACAGTTACATTACAAGATGAACTACCATAGTAGTTAAATTGAGTAATAGATTGTAGCAAGTACCATATCAGTTACATTACACAATAGCAAAATATTGGAGTGATAAATATAGAAAGTGGGATTGAATGATGTAAACATAAGAATATAATTCAGTAACGGAAGACTATGAATAAAGATAAGGAAAGAAAGGAAGATAAACAAAAACACTTAGGAATCAAAAATAAAAACAAAAGGAAATGAAAAAAAAGGACATCACAAAATTAATGTGTGGGAAAAAAAAGGGATATATACATATATACAAAAAGAATAGAAGAGGCGAGATGAAAATAAGGCTAGACAGAAAAGAAATGGTACGTTGATGATGCCCGAAAGTTGCTAAGCACTGGCTTGGTAGATGGTAAACTTAGCGCCTCACGAATGAGTAGCGTCGGGTGGTTGCTAGTGTTTGAGAGAGTCCCAGGCAGGGTCCCAGAAGCCTAGTCTTTTTAGTGGGATTTGAACTTAAAGGAATAAACGAGTTGCTTAGCAATCTAAGCCAAGAGCCTGCAAGGCGCTAGGGTGCTAGAAGTTGGCAAGGACTCTAGCGATGTAAATGTTGGCAATGATGTGCCTGTATAGCACCGTAAGACAAAAGTCGGTAGACTAAGTTGGTGAGGTGAAGTCAGCAAAACTGTATCACTTAGCAACTCTGAAGACTTAGAATGCGCTGAAATGAGATCTGAACTGCGGGGCGTACAAGTTGATGATGGATAAGACAAAACATGTACAGTATTTATAGGGGCTAAGTTGCCGTGGTAATTAAACTAAAAGGTCGCTAATTAATCAATCAAGAAAAATGGAGACAAGTATGATGGAATGTGAAAGTCACTAAGCAACGGTGTCTGTCAAGTCAGCAAGCGTTAACTCAACATTCCAGCAGTGAAAGAGGCCAAATGCATGGAGACTGTTGCTAAGGCCTGAAACTATCAAGGGGTCTGTCTTGCGTGAGTTGCTAGGCATTGGATAAGCTATAAGCGTCACTAATATCTGAAACCATCAAGGGGCCTGTCTTGCATGAGTTGCTAAGCGTTGCTAAAGTGATCTGACATCAGATCTTTGAGAAGCACTGGGTTTTGATAGGCATTGCTAAAGGCCCTGGCATTGGTTATCACTGATCAGGGACCTGAAAGGGAGCCGGGCTAAAGTCCCGTGGTTGCCAAGTCTTGTGATCACCATGTGACCAGTAAATCATCACCTGACCACCAAGTCAGGTGGTTGCTAGGTCCTGTGATCCCATGCATTGCGTCCTGTAGCCTGAGTTCAATCCCTGCTAGCTGCAAAATACAAGTCGCTAAAAATAGTGCTATAGTACTTTGTTAGAGTATTACAGATAGTTCTGGAGCTTTCTTGAAGTCTTAGAAAGTTACTGCAAATACACACTGTTGCTTAATGATAAACTTGGTGTTTTGAGGGTTACTTTTCAAAATATATAATACTTTGAAAGGTAGAGGTTCTCAACAAACTCCAGCCTAAGTGATTCACTCCCTGGAAACCACCGAGCCTTTGCCTATCAATAGCCTCTAAGGTTTTTAACAAACTCTAGCCTAAGTGATTCACTCCCTGGAAACCACTGAGCCTTTGCCTATTAATTGCCTGGTTATTCTCTAATTTACCTAGCCTATTTATACTTTTTCCTACAGTGCACAGACCACCCCTACACATGACCTTTTATTCTAGACTTTTCCAGCCTCTCTGACATAACTGCTATTCCAATTTCCCTTTTTGGCCATTGTCTTGGTGCCACCAGTCAGTTCTGGAATCCATCATTCTTCTTTGCTGTTTTTAGCTTTTCTTTCCCCATTTGACTCTGCTCCATTTGCTCTTGCCCCTTTTGTCTGGCTTCCATTTATAAATTTTCTTTTTCCCCTTTTATTCCTTCCCTGCATTCCATGCTTCTTCCTTCTTCCTCCATTTAGCCATGCCAAATCAAGTAGTAGTAGATTTGCTTCTTTGATACAGATCATCACAATCTGATCCCAATTTTTGTTGCCTCTGCCAGCCCTCATGCTTTCTCTCTCCATTACAGTGACTGACTTTTATTGACTTGATGACTCTGAGCTGATCCCTTGTCCTTCTGCTGTACTTCCTATGTATTTATTGGGGTGTTTTTGGGAATATACTTTTGTAGAGACTGCTACCAGGAGGCTTACAGTTTTCAGCCTGTATATTAAATGTTTATTTTGACTTCTGGTGCATGTTCTGTCTCTGAATGCTGTACAGCATTGTATCACCGGGTGCCAATTCAATAAAATGTATTGAATTGTAAAAATTGCTCCGGCTGCCTGTTTCAGGCTTGTTCTGGCCTCTGGTTTCATCATTCCAGTGTCCAAGACCTGCGGAGGGTCCTTCCGTCATGTCTGCGTGGTTCTGGGGTGTTTGGTGGTATCTAGGAAGGCAGGATAGCACCATTATAGGCCTTGGTAAGGCTCCAGGAAGGAAAAGTCACAAAGGTTTGATGGAATTGATGAGGTTGATCTTGGATCGTGATCCAGGATCTTTGATTGATTTCATCAATTCTTAATTTAGACTGATTTTGGTATTCAGATCTTGATCTGAGATTAGATAGCTCATGTCCATGCAAGTCTCTCTGTTCTTCGTCAACACCAGCTGACACTCCCAGATGGGCTTTGAACCACGCACACGCTGATTGAAAAATGAGGATCCAAGATTAGATAGCTTAAATCTAATCTATTTTGATAGCCACCGAGTGCTGTATGCTATTTTCAGCTTGATCTTTGATTTCAGATCTTTTCATGGTCAAATCAGCTTCTTTAACACAGCCACATCTCACTTATCATTCCCATCAAGATCCAACTCCAAATCATCAATGATTGATTGATAGAAGTCTCAGCTATCACTATTTTGTCATTATTTGAAGATATACCTCTAACTTGACCATCTGGGCACCATTGAACATGATTTAGCCAGTTTTAGGCTTGTTGGGAGGCACAGAATGTTATGGTACGTATAACCTACAGGGTTTGGCTAATGATTATGTCTAGCTTACGGTTTTCAGCTTATTTTAGACATGTTTTAGGTTTCTTTGTACCATTTCAGGAATACAATTATATTTCCTATGTTTCTGCCACGGCGAGCTGCCGTATCAATAGGCAATGATAACCTATGCCCACAGTTGATCCGAGGGTCTGAAGGTGCATTCTGCTTACTGTTTATTCTCTGCTTTTTGACAAAAAGATTTTCAAGATTCTTCAGAAGCATCAACACCTACTCAGACTTCTGGACTTGATTTAGATTTGGCATTGACTCCAGTCTTAACAAATGGCTTTGATTTGGATAGTGTGTATGATGCAGTGCCTGCTTCCAAAGACAAACAAGAAGTAAGCAAGTATATTTTCTCAAAATAGAATCAAACTCTTTTACTGAACAAAGCAATGGTTTTTGAACTGATTCTACTTGAATTCAAGACCAAAGATTCAGATTCATTAGATGCTCACAGCTCTTCCAATGCCTTAGAAGAGCTCTTCAAGATTGAATATCATCCACATTCTGGTATTCCAACAAAAAATAGGGTTTCATCATGACTGTTTTTCTGAAAAATCAAAGCCAACCTCAGATTTCAAGCCATAGAAACCTTTTGATTCACATCTTGATTTTGAAGTTGCAGAATTAGGACTTGAAGCTGTCCTCAACAAGTCACAGTTAGATTGCTTGATCAAGCTTTTTCATCAAGCCATTGCATGCAGTGACAATACTGAAGACCGTTTTACTTTGAAGAATGCTGCCAATTTGAAAAGGACCTGGGATCTAGCATCAAAGCTTTGAACCCAAGTAAGTAATCTTTAATTTTTGGAATTCATTAACAGTTTGATCAATAGTTTGAGAAGAAGAATTACCAAGTGCTATACAAGGATATACCATAAGACTTTGATATACATATCTGGAAACTCTGAGATTAAGCCATCAACATTATTGATGATCCTGTGATTGCACCATATGTTGTTTGGGATGCACAAAGGCACTACAAGTGGACAGGGACTACTTGGGAGCAAATCTTCATTGAACCTTGGACAGGTGATGAGGCCTGGGAGGCTCAGGTATGTACTCTCTCAATTCAATTTCACAAATCTAATATCATGTTCCAGTCACGTTTACCAAACAACCCAGTAGCCAAACTTGTACTGCTCATTGTTTATGCTGATAAAACAAAACTTTCAAATTTTGGCACTGCAAAAGAGTATCCAATTGTCATACAATATGCTTTTCTTTTCCATGACATTCACAATACCAATGGAAGAGGTGGAGGCCATGTAGTTGGTTGGCTGCTTATTGTTTGTTCATCAATCTAATGATACGGCGGCCCGCCATGATGGAAAGACATAAGAAATATATTATGTTTAACTAGGTAAAAAGAAAAACATTAAAAACATGCATAAAAACTGCTGAAACCTGTAAGCAAGCATGTTCCATAGCCAAAACCTGTAGGCTGTACGTACCATAGTATTCCGCGCTTCCCAACAATCCTAAAACTGGTCCAAACGTCTAAATCGGAGCACAGACGGTCAAGATATAGGCCTATCTTTGAAAGTCAACAATTTGTTGATGAGAAATGATAGCTGAGGGCTTCCATCAATCAATCAGTGATGAAACGGAGTTAGATATTGATAGGAATGATAACCAAGGAGTGGCTGTGCTGATTTAATCATGGAATGATCTGGAGATGAAAATAGCTTGCGGCACTTGGCGGCTATCATTTGATGATATCATGAAGTGATCTGGTCAGATCATCAGATTGATTCAATAAGAGTAGTCAGATCTTGGATCAGGATTAGATTAGGCTAAAGATAGGCTATCTAATCTTGGATCACAATCTGCAATCAGCGCATCAATTCCATCAAACCTTCATAACTTTCCTTCCCAGAGCTCTACAACACTCAATTATAGTGCTATCTCGCCCCCCTGGGTACCTCCGGACTCCCCAGAACCATGCAGATACAACGGAAGGACCCTTAGCAGGTCCCGGATGACGGAAACGTGGAAACTGGAGGCCAGAAATAGCCTGAAACCGGCTGCCGGAGCAAAAACTTTCAATTCAGTAAATTTTATTGAAGTGGCACCCAGATGGCTCAAACTTTAGCCTATACCCGGACCAATAGGAAGCCACTGGCATGCAAAATCACGCATAGTCCGTGTGCATTTGAAGGGATATAAATAGGAGAAGAAAAGGGGGACCCAGCTAAGGAAAACCTGTGCAGCTCGGGGTCCCCAAGGAGTGAACTACTTAGGCTAATCAGTAAAGTACTTCAGACCAGCTTTAATAAAGCTTATTGCCTATATTTGTGTGAATTAAGTTCGCTCAAATCAAAGCTTGAGCTTTGTTAATCTAGTAAATAAACCATTTGTGTGGCTTGGGGTCTCCAGGGAGTGTGACTACTTAGGCTTATCATTTAGTTGACTTTACTAGGGTTGCTTTTTGGTATCTTTTTAGAGACCATTTATATTGTGAACTACTTTGGTTCATTAAAATAATAAACTAAAACTACAAAAACCATTACAACTTTATTACAAGTGTTAGTTTCTGTATCATAGCCCTATAAAACTCGCAAAAGTAAAGTTTAGTTGTCTACACTAATTAGAGTCCCTCTGATTAGTTCAACAAACCCTACATTTTGCATCACTAAATACATCTTTGCTGCTAAAATATAACATTAAAGTAATAATCAATTTGTCTTTCAGGTCTATGAAGATATAGCTAAGATGAGAAAACGAGGCTTTGTTAATTTTAAGAATGCTGTTTGGCATGAGGATTTTTGGATTTTTCTGGAGAAGATTGCCAAGTTGTCTCAAACTGACAAGTAGAAAACAAACAAAGCTGATGAAATCTTGAGATAGCTCTGGCCCATTATTCTTATTTTATCTGCTAATTATGACAAAATGTGAGTCTCCTCAAATCCATTTACTATCCAGATGGAGCTGATCCCCAACCAAATGCCAGGTCTGTCATGTCTCTGATTTGTGGCCTGAAAGGCAAATATCCATGTCCAATTTGCTTAGTGCCCCAGGAACAAATGTGGGATTTATCTCAAATTTCCTTTACGGACTCAGTCAGAGACTGAGAAATATTACAATGAGTCTATGACACTATAAAACACTGCAGCTATTGAGGAAGCTTTGAAGAAACAAAGCCTCCGTCCAGTCAAAGTATGTTATTTCTTTGTTTCACTCAGTACACCAAGCAACCAAGCATTTATTCTGAATCATTTATAGAATACTATGTGGTCCATCAAGCATGGAGACCTCCATCATGCCTTATCCTATGATATCTTGCATTTTGATGACAATGGCTTATAGGAAGACCATTTTTTCAAAGTCTTCAAAATCCTTGTTACCTCTTGAACAAATATTTCTTGCATTGATGCTTGGTATTCCTTTTTGTAACTAGGCTTTGAAGGTGATCTACTCACAATCATTATTTGCTAGCTTCAACTATATGCCACAATGGCAAGGTCTTAATCATTTTGAATCAGTAATGAATGTTATGTTCAATGATGGATCAAAAAATTGTGATATTTACAAGGTATGCTTTCCACTCTGGTTGGATTTTAAAGATACTATTGATGTACTTGATATGAAATATCCATCATTCTGATAGATATTCTTATTTGCAGCACAATCTGTGTTATCTGTGGATATAGATTCAGATGGATACTTCCTTCTACGCTGCTTGCGCTCATATCTCAATGTCCAAATGTATGCTGGTCTTGATCTTCACACAGAACAAACAGTTTCTGATGGTGAAAAAAAGTTAACAGAAGTATTTACACCTTTGATAATAGTAAGCCCTGAATAATTATTAAAGCATTACAAGCAAATGATTTATTGCATTTTAAGGACTATATTGAACAAACCTGTGGCACAAGTGATCTTGGTGTTGTTGGACTTGAAGATGTTGATGATAATAGAAGTGAAATAACTGATGAGACAAAAACAGAGTCATGGAACTTCATCAAACTCCATCTGCGGAAACATCTGTTCAGCAATATCATCAAAAAAGGTTGTTTCTCACAACTATAATACAAAGCTAAATGAAAAGATGCATGGTCCAATAAAGCAGTCTTATCTTTGTTGTTCAAACTTCAAGGATTTTGGAAAACAGGTATGGCCAGAACTTTTGAATCTCCTTTAACTATTTTTATCATTATTAATAATGGAATTCTAGATACTGGATGCAGATCAATACCTTTTGGTATTGGGTTTAATTCAATCCAATATTGATCTTTTGGATGACTATAAAGAATCATTACTAGCTGATCCTGAAGATGATACAATAACCACATCAAGCGCAAAAATTATTGGTTTTGATTTGAGCATCTATGAACAGTTTCAGGAGCTGGGATCTTCAATGCTACCCATAGAATTATCACAGGTTTCAAAGGAGCATATGAATGACAAGGCCTTTGAACTCTTCTAAACAAAATTGGGCAAGTTCATGACAATATTCCTTCCTACATATGGAATTCCTCTTCCTGATGGAAAAGTCATTTTAAGTTTCAAAGATGAGAATATGGTTTGTCAATGAATTTTACAATTGTATCATTATATCATTACTTATGCTGTTGTTGATAGATAACAGTATATCACTATCTCAAAGTCCAGTATACATGTACATCAGACTGGCAACTCAAGTCAGACTATTTGTGGTGTAACTCTAAGTTTCATGGCTGCCCACTTTATGATTGCATTCTTGTCAATACTCAAGACAAGCCATATGTAGCACACTTGATTTATCTTTTTTCTTGCACCATTAGTGATCAAGCTTATTCTTTGGCTTTGGTCCAACCATTTTCTTCTGTCTTCTAGAATCACAACTAGCAGCAACAAAAAAATACAAATCTGGGCCCACTTTGCTTTTGGAAAAACAAACGCAAGGATAATGAATTTATTTCAATGTGGTTATGGTTCTTGAAAAAATCACCCAAGGCTTGCTAGTGAACCATGATTATTTTTTTTTTGACCTTTTAGATGCAGACATATTTTTGTACAATCTTGCAACAACTTAATATCACAATAAAGTATCAATGTATCCAAACATTGAAATATAATACATTGGATTATGTGAATTAATACAGTGACATTGCAGAGACTCATGTCAAATCAGGCATTCTATTAAAATTCTGAGAGAGTAATAAAATTGAAACAGCCGAAAGAGCCCAGCAATTGCACAGGATTTGAAAGAACATAAAAACAGGCTGATATGATGACTGTGAATGTTGCAAGAATTGAGAGTTGTGGCACAGCTGTGTCTTAATGAATTAGTTTGAATCAGTCAACCTAAATTTAAACATTGGATCATTGATAGATTCTGAATCTCTGAATCCAAGTCCGATTCTGACAAAGCCACATTTTCTGGACCAAATTGATGGACTGCCAATGATTTGTCAATTAGCATAACAACTATTACATTGGACTGTTGAAGAATTCAGACATTATTGATGCAATCTTGGTCCGATGGGTGTTTAATTCTTTCTTGGAAAATCTAGGAAATGTAAAGCAATGGTGACCTTCATAAAAATACATTTGAATTGAAATTAACCAATGCTTTTGGTAGGTTCAGGCCTGGGCTCAACTCAATATCTGAATCATTCAATTCAATGATACATTTTCACTCAACCATGCATTATAAACTTCTCACCAAGTCAACAAACATGTATCAGACTGTTAGTCAAATTCTATTCAATCTGAATCATTTTTTGTTGTGTGTCATTTATTTGAACATTCTTCAGAAATCATATAAAGGGCCTTTTGTACATTCTTTCAGCTTTCACACCTCTTTGCAATTGTTTTCTTCTTGGTTCAAATTTGAACTTGTTGCAATGTCTAATACTCAGTCTCTAACAGTTGATGATGCTCTTGGTCTCATTGTTCTTGCCCTGGGATCTTGAGCACCCAGCATCTCCAAAATAAAGCATGTGAGTTGACATATCTTTCTATTTACAGCTTACTTCTAAACCTATTACTAATGTTTTGTAGGCACTCATTGTCAGTCAGACCACATTAATTGACCAATGTACAAAAATCTCACGTTTAAAAGATGAAATTGATGCACTTAAAATGCAACATTGTGACGTGGAAAATAACTCAATCAATCAAGTACAATGGCTCACTCACCCTCATTTTCTTTCTCACAAGTCTGAGATTGTCCGTTTTTCAAAGAAGTATGCTCTTTTGTACAAACTCTGGCCAGACAAAGCTATCTTTCTTCAATCCTGCCCCGATAAGTGCCCATCATTTGAAGAAGCCTCTATAACCATATCTGTTGAAAATGAAGCTGCACTTTATACTCTCTGTTCTACATATGAGTTGTATGATGTGATGCCTTCTGAACTCCATGGTTTTATTGAGCAATTACCAGCATTCAAAGATGCGGTGAGTTTTCATCAAAATCTTATGCTACTTCAGGATCATTAACTCATTATTATATATTTATAAGTGCTTACACAGGTTCAATCATTTCACTCAACTTTGGTCTTAAATATCCACAAGTTTGCCAATAAGATCTTTGCAGGACTGGGTATTCCCAGTGTTTGCTGAGATCAAGATTACGACCCCTTCAAAAATCTCTTATGCCTCAGCTTAATCTCATGCAAGCCAAAAAGTGCAAAGATTAAATATAATTTATTCTGTCCTATCATCTATGTCAATCCTAAGGAGATCCATCCAACTCATATGTTCTCAAACCCTGTATTAATGCAGGTATGTCATTGTAGCCATAACTCCATTTATTGTACTGATGCATTGTATAATTTCATGTTAAAGGATTGGGCAATTCTTGATATTTGGACCAGGTTCAGTAACAAACAGAAAGCTTTCACCTAATGCAATAAGAATGAAATAGAGAAATATTAGAACTACATTAGGATTGATTTTGGCATCAGTCAGTGTAGTAAGTACTTTGTTGTTTACTGATTATCTGTTTTGCAATATTAACATGTTCTTTTTTTCAGGCTATTTATCTGCTGTTGGCAGACAAAGAATTTGCTGCCATAGGCAAGATTACCCAAATTTCATACAGTACTGCATTTCGCAAATGTAAGAAGTTCATCAATCAAATTGCCAGTGATCGCCAGTCATGGCTCTCAAATCTCTATTCCAAATGGGACCAGGTCATCTTTGACAAGGCACCTGATAGTGTTCATCATTCAAACATCTTATCCACATATGACAAGCAGGAGGACATACAACAGGCTTTACTAAAAGCAACAACAAGTCATAATTCTGATTCAGGCAACGTTTTTGACTCTAATATGGAACTTGACTATGTTTCTACACCAAAATCATCATTTACAAGTTAGCTTCCTCTCACAGAGCAGCCTGCACCAGTACCAGCTGCTAATATCTATAAAAATTCAAAGAACAGCACACGTACTGCTTTAGGAAAATCAGCAACAGCTTTTTCTTCTTCAATCACCTTCAATTCTGAGCCTGAAGAGAGCAATACTAGCTCAGACTTTGAGCCTGCTCTTGCATGGTACTCCCAGGATTTTCCTGAACCTGTGCCGCTTTTTTCTAAGGACAAAGTTTTATCTGATTCAACATTGGAGTCATCTTACAAAACAAAGCCAGGGCAGCAAAGACAAGGTTTAAGCCATAGACGTGGTAGAGCTGTTGGTAGAAGAAGAGGACAGGCTAAGGCTATATCAGAGGAAGTTGAAGTTATTGAGCAGCCTCCTGCAAAACATATGGGTCAGCCTCGTAAGTAAAGCATTTGTTGTGTTTATGATTCAGACAATTAAAACTATTATCTTGGTTCAAATTTTTGTTCTGCATTACTTGTAATGTACAATAGTGTCTACATACATGATATATAATATCTTGATATGGTTCATTGACAATGGTGAATGCTATTTGAATTACATTTGTAGCAAGGACAATGACAATTGATAAAAAGTGCTAACAAAAGTACTTGATATATTAACCTGACTTTGTATAATTGTTAACGGTTAAATAGATCAATGGTATTGGTTACAATAAGTATGTTTCTATTCCTCACACAAGGTCAGTGGTTCAAATCTCAGTGTTGTCAGTTGTTAAACTAAGCAATTACAATCAAGTACGTTACAAAATAAAAATAATAATAACAAATGTCACAGACATAGCCAGCAATTAGATTAGATCCAAATAATAATAATAAATTATATTATTTTGTGTTTGATGTTTTAAGGAGCCCTGATAATCCAAAATCATATCTGTCATTGCTTAGACCGCATCATACCTCGCTCTGATTAGGCTGTGGACCTAATCAGGCTGGTGCCTGATGTGCCAATGCTTTTCTGATCATGGATGAAAATTGGATCTGTCTAAAGTAAGCTGATCATGGCTAATTCCATCTGACCTGGTTATTAGCATTTTTCTGACATAGCTCAAGTAAACAAGGGCTTAGGTCTAACCCTGGACTTTAATTAGGGCATGCTGATGTGCCCTTACATCCTGCTAATGTTGTTACAGAATTGAAATATTTTTCATGGTAAAACCTTTGGTTTTACTCTTGTTTTTGTTGCATGTTAGTAAGTGCAAATATGCATTAATATTTGCTTTGGCCACTGAACAATTATATTTCTCTCTAAGCGCTCAATTTACTCTTGTTTTTAGTCTGGTTAAGCACTCTATAGTAGTATTAGGGGTAGGTAACTGAGTAAAGAGATGCAGTTTGAACTCATAGACTTTTGCTGCAGAATTTGTTAGCATTGAGTCACTCAAGAGGTTCTGATGTTGCCACTACACCATGCATCTTTTAAATTTTTTTTTAAAAAAAAAGTCTTGTTTTCATAAGCTACTAACTTTTTTGTTTAGAAATAGCTGGGTTACTCATATGATAATACATTTACAATGCCTAAAAGATCAAAAATATACTCTTTTTTATTCTTTTATAAACTTGTTGTTTAAAATTTCTCTATCAATCATACATACTTTGCATATGTTTTTAGACCATTACTTAATCTAAAAGTGTCAAAAGACCGGTCTCCAGACCATGTCCAACTTTATTCCAAGCTTAGTCCAACAATATGCCTATTCCTAGCAGATTTGATTGGTTACTTGGCCCACTCTTTTCTCTTCCGTCCCTTAGTAGTCAGCCTTGATGAGTCATATGCATGGACCTTACTCAGCATCTATTATTATTAGTCATACTCTATTACATACTGGGGCCTGCTTAGTAAACAGTATTAGTCTTAGCACAGCCACTGATGTAGTATATATAGGCAGCCTGTGAGATAGAATATCCTTAGGCTAAACAATAGCAGTGTTTTTCTGACCTATACACCAAACCTACTGTAAGCTCTCTAGCAACGTCCGACCGCTTGGTTAGCCTTGCCGGTCCCTTGCTTGACTCTTGCTTGCCTCTATGCCTGCTTGACTCCCACTTGTCATCAGTGCTTGCTGGCTCTGTGGAAGGAGTTCCACAGACATTAAGCATTCCCCTTACAAAAAGAAGATAGTGTAGCAAAATACTACATTACACCTTAAGTCACTGTTTTGTAGTATTCTAAGCTTATTTAAGCTTGGTTGTCTTGATTTCACTTTGCTGAGTACCTCAATTCATGGATAAATTCCAATTCTTCTGCATGAACTAAGCTTCAAGATCTAGATAGCTATTATATATAGCTTAAAGCTTGTGCATGGAAGTCATATCAAATGTTGAGTTTTGCTTCAAATGATGACTATAACTTAAAAGCATTTTTGACTTAAGATTTCCAGCCTTCTCACTTTAAGAAATCTCCTAAAGTTCTTGAGAAAAATTTGTTAAAACATGTGATGTAATTTTTGACATGTTTTTCTCATGTCTGACATAAATCAAATTTTGAAAAATTGAATGACAAAAGTTATAGATTATTAATGCTTTTTCTTGGAAAATAGAGATTTTTTTCTTTCAATTATTCTTGAGATATATAGAGAAAAAACTTATTATACTATAAATATTTTTTTGGAAAAACAATGTTATTTATTTTTGTATTTCTTAGTAAATGCTTGTCATTGTATCTTGACTGATGCAAAAGTCTTTTGTCTTAACCTCCCACACTTCTTGCTCAAGCTTTTCTGCTTCCTCTAGCTTACCACCCCTCCTGAAAGTTGTAGCTAAGTTTGACATAGCTTGAATAGTATCTGGATGACTGGTTCCAAAGACTTCTTTTCTGATCTTCAGCACTTCTTGATCAAGCTTCTCTGCTTCCTCTAGCTTTTCACCTCTTTTGAAAGTTCTAGCTAGGTTAGACATGGCTTGAATAGTATCTGGATGATTAGTTCCAAAGGCCTCTCTTCTAACTTTGAGGACTTCTTGATCAAGCTTCTCTGCTTCCTCTAGCTTTTCAGCCTTCCTAAAAGTTGTAGCTAGACTAGACATAGCTTCAATAGTATCTGGATGACTGGTTTCAAAGACTTTTCTCCTGATGTTCAACACTTCTTGATCAAGCTTCTCTGCTTTCTTTAGCATACTGCCTTTCCTAAAAGTTGTAGCTAGATTTGACATAGCTTGAATAGTATCTGGATGACTGGTTTTAAAAATTTCTCTCCTGATGTTCAACACTTCTTGATCAAGCTTCTCTGCTTTCTTTAGCTTACCACCTCTCCTGAAAGTTGTAGCTAAGTTTGACATAGCTTGAATAGTATCTGGATGACTGGTTCCAAAGACTTCTTTTCTGATCTTCAGCACTTCTTGATCAAGCTTCTCTGCTTCCTCTAGCTTTTCACCTCTTTTGAAAGTTCTAGCTAGGTTAGACATGGCTTGAATAGTATTTGGATGACTGATTCCAAAGGCTTCTCTTCTGACTTTCAGCACTTCTTGTTCAAACTTTTCTGCTTTCTTTAGTCTTCCACCTCTTCTGAAAGTTCTAGCTAGATTAGACATGGCTTGAATAGTATCTGGATGACTGATTCCCAAAGCTTCTCTCCTGACTTTCAGTACTTCTTGTTCAAGCCTCTCT
>QLOM01003312.1:0-23727 GCA_003313785.1 Termitomyces sp. MG148 | reverse complement strand
TAAGTGTACATATGTATTAAATGAACCAGTTTAGTAGACAGCCATAATCGAATTCCTGAAATCTTTTCTTTTCCCTTTTTTTCCTTCTTTTTTTGCATGATTTTGTCCAGCAGGTACCCAGTACAATGATGGGAAAACCGATCCAAAACAAGAGTCTATGTGCTGAGATAAGCGTTGCTCAACTTTTGCTACCCGCCCTCACTGACGTGCTCTCTCAAGCACGACACATAGCACTAATCAACTCTTGTTCGCGCCCAAGGACATTGTTTCTCAAGCGTCCCCTTGCCCTCCCCGCGGAAAGTTGTGACCTAGACACCAAACAGGATCAATTTCACCAAAACTCAGAAGTCCTTTTTTAAGGCAGCTTGTTAAATATTGACAGGGAATGAAATAGGCAGGGATTGAATCGTAAAGGAGAGCAGGACTACTGTCAACTGAATCATCAGCAATGGAGGTTGTAGATGTTGAACACTTACAGTAATGGCGGAGCGCCCTCAGCGCACGTGACTACAGTACTATTTTCACTCCCTAGTGTTGTTGTCTTCTTCATTCTAAAGTTCAATGACACTAGTTGTAATCGACGTACTTCGTGTCTGTCTATAGCCGCTGCGTGTAACTTGCTGCTACAGGTTATGGGCCCCGGCCCCACAGACTTACACTGAAGATTAGAATTGTACATTGCTCCATTCCCCAACGTCGCAGCACTACTAAGTTTTCTCCCATCAACTAATCGTCACCATCACTTCTCCCGTGCTAGTCAACCTTGTTTTGCTTCCAATCATGGACGACATCAGCCGACAGCTGACGCCAAGACTCGGAACTATCAAGTACACTGAATGGGAAAAGATCATGTTTGGGCACTTGATGTCAGTCGGTGGTGCACAGATCGTCACGGGTGAAGAGGTACCGCCCCTCCTTGAACCCGACAACTCAAATTCAATAAGTGCTTGGAGTTCCTACCAATTGCGTAGCAACCGTGCAGCAGGCGAGATATATCAAGGCCTCGATGAAGGAAATAAGATTTATGTTGACGCGATCCGAACCAAGCCAGCCCTGATGTGGGCAAAACTTCGTGAAATCCACTCTAAGTCAGCACCCAACGCTCGGTTCAACTCACTGAGCGACTTGTTCAACATCCGCCTTTGTGAAAATGAGTTGCTCACTGATCTTTGCACTCGAGTAAAGGGCGCTATGCAGCGCATTCGCACACTTTGCCCCGGGCCAATGATCGGACCTGATGGAGTCTTGTCTCCAACGTATACACTTCAAATGCTTGATAACAAATTGTGCTCCATGGCTATGTTTTGAGCTCTCCTTTGTGAAGAATATGCTTTGTTTATATCATCCATGCTAATGCTCAGCAACTTGACCATTGGCGCTGTCAAAGAGGCCTTTTGGACTGAAGAAGTTCAACATGCCACCGCCAAAAATAACGCTGCTGCCGCTGCCGCTCAAATCATTACGTGTTACATCTGCAACAGAGCGCACAAAGTCACTGATTGCCCCATGCTCCTGGCTGCTCGCGCCTTACCTGAAAGGGACGACTCCAATGCAAAGCAAAAGAAGCAAGGAGGACGACGTGGCAACGCTAAAGCCGACATGGCAAAAACCGCTGATACACCAAAGGTTGAAGACGGCTGCAATGGCCCCGCCCTTAGAGCCGAAGCCGCAGTTTGTAGATCCTCTCTGTCGACCAACACCCCTTCTGACATTCTGTGGAACACAGACTCGGGCGCCTCAAGTTCTATGATGCCACATCGCGAATGGTTCCTTCCAGACTCTTTTAAGTCATGGAGAGTACTGATACGTCTTGCAAACAATGCAACAGTATATTTGGTCGGAAAGGGGTCGATCAGGTTTAGACCACAAGGGGAGGGCCAAGATGGGAAACCACTTAACGACGTTATTTTCACCAATGTCCTTTTCGTACCTGAGTTAACCAACAATCTGTTATCCATCACTACACTTGCTGTGCATAGCGGTTTTGTAGTAACTTTCCGTGAGCGCAAGGTTCTGTTTTCAATCAATGACGAGCTGGTATTCTCTGCAACTGTCGACAAAACCTTAACTTCATATTTAGATGGAGAAACCCTTGTCTCTTCACCAACCCACGCTGCAAACGTGTCTTATGTTGGGCCCACCTCATCCACTAAAGTCAACAGATCCCTGCTCCACCGCCGAATGTGTCACATTGGCACAGATAGACTGGAACAGCTCATCAAGGAAGACCTCACATCCGACTTAAAGCTGTTGTCTGACTCACCACTGCCATGCATCTGCGAACCGTGTCTCCAGGGAAAGCAACACCGAGCACCATTTCCTTGCATTGCTGACAGAGCGCCAGAAGTTCTGGGACGGATATTCAGTGATGTACATGGTCCAATGCAAATCGGAGGACACCAGTCAAATCGCAAGTGGTGGGTTACTTTTGTCGATGACAGCACGAGGTGGATGGAGGTGTATGACATGTATTGGAAGAGCAACGTGCTGAGCGCTTTCAAAATTTTCAAGGCCCACACGGAGCGCCACACTGAAAAGGCAGTCAAATGCATTCATTTCAATAAGGGAGGGGAGTATACATCCAACAATTTCATGAATTACTGTAAATCAGAAGGAATACGTGTTGAATTTACCACTGCTATACCTCAGCAGAATGGAGTCGCCGAATGGATGAACAGAACAATCGAGGAAAGTATTACATCCATGCTTGCAGAGGCGAACCTCCCACCAAGTTTTTGGACGTATGCACTAAGCGCATACCGACACGTTCACAACCGCTGTCTGACATCTGCTCTCTCGTGCGACATGACACCGTTCGAGGCATACAAGGGAAGGAAGCCCTGTATTGGCCATTTGCACATGTTTGGTTGCGCTGCATATGTACTGGTAAGCCGTGAGAAGAGAAAAGGACTCAATGGACACTCACTGCCAGGAATATTCATTGGTTACCCCAACAACCATGTCGGGTGGAAGGTCTACATCCCGAAGACCAAGCGGGTAGTTGTGTCTCGAGATGTTGTGTTCAACGAGTCCCGCTTCCCTGGTCTCTCTCCCTCCAGTACACCTCAGCCACCGCTCGAAGCCTTCCGCTACAAACTCCACAATGCAGACGTCCTGCATCACCATGTTGAGCCCACTAGAACGCATAACAACAACGCAAATGCCCCAGAACGTACCGAGCCAGCACGCGCTACCATCCACAAGATCGATGATGGCGGACCTCTGATGCCGTTCCCTAGCAATGATGAGGAAAATCCAGATTTGGTGGGAGATGGTCCGAGTTTGGTGGGAGACACTCCGGCCTCGGTGGGAGTCGAACACAGCCTTGAATGCAGCCGCCAGCCCACACAAGCACCCCCCCAACCACGTGCCTTGCCTCTACCACGAGAACCAAGCCAACGCATGTGTATGCCCACACGTGGACCAAACGCGGAATACTATGACACTGTTCAGCGCCAGGACAACCATGAGTCACCCCTCGTCCGTGAACCACCACCACTGCCTCCACCTTCTCCTTACCTAGAAGGACCACCAGAGCAGCCCCTGTGGGAAGTCAACGTTGGTGACATTGATGACCATGGGGAGCAGGAAGTAGACCTCGCTCTCAATGTGCATTCCAATGAGGCCCTGCTTTGAGCCAGTTGCGCTTTTGTCGAGCACAGGGTGGACATTGGCGGCTATGGTGCAGTTCACGCCAACTTCGCCTGCGCATATAAAGTCGGCACGCATGACGTGAACCCCCGCTCCTACCACGAAGCAATGGCGAGTGACAACGCTGCCGAGTAGCACAAAGCTATGGTCGAGGAGATGAACTCACTCAAGAACAATAGTACCTGGTGCACGGTGTACCTGCCGGTCAGCAGGAAAGCCATTGGTTCATGATGGGTCTTTAAGGTAAAGCACTTACCGGATGGCGCCATAGAGCACTTCAAGGCTCGTGTGGTAGCCCAGGGCTTTAGCCAGTGACCTGGCATTGACTTCGACGAGACATACGCGCCTACCGCACGGTGGGCAGCGGTGCACACTGTGTTGGCGCTAGCAGCCGTTGAAGACATGCATCTTGAGTCGGTCAATATATCATCAGCTTTTCTCCATGGCATAATTGATACTGAACTTTACATGAAGTTCCCAGAAGGTTTCCCCAAGGAGGTTCCCTCTGATGTCCAGCGCCGGCCTGGTGAAGGCGACGCATGCGCCAAACTGGAGCGTGGTATATATGGTCTGCATCAGGGAGCAAACCTTTGGAACAGACGCCTTCATCAAGTCCTGGTGAAGATCGGCTTTACCCGCATCACCTCCGACCCGTGCGTGTACGTTTATCTCAAGGACAATGTTCATATCATCATACCAATTCATGTTGACGATATGACCCTTGCGTCTCGGTCGCGCACCACCATCCTTAAAGTTATCACTGAGCTGCATAAGTACTTCAAGCTGCGCCACCTCGGACAGACAACTGGCCTGTTGGGTGTTGTTGTCACACATGACCACGCCCGCTGCAAGCTGTGGATTGACCAGAAGGCATACGCCACGGAAGTTCTCTCACACTTTGATATGCTGAACAGCAAGGCCGTCTCAACACCCATCGACCCCAGTTCTCACCTCTCAAAGGCCAACTCACCGCGCACACCTGAGGAGGCCAAGGAAATGCGCTCAGTCCCCTACATCCAGGCCACAGGGGCGCTACTATACCTTGCTATGTGCACACGCCCCGACATAGCTTATGCTGTTGGTGTGCTGTGCCAGTTCAACGCCTGTCCTGGTCCTAAACACTGGAAAGCTGTCAAACATCTTATGAGGTATATTTGCAGCACGCTTGACTACAAGATTGAGTACTCTGCGGAGGCGGCCTCCTCCTCCCCCTCCCCCTTTGTCGCCTATGCTGATGCAGACCACGGTGGCAATATTGACACTGGCCAGTCGACCACCGGTTCCATCCTCACTGTTGCAGGTGGAGCAGTCAGCTGGATGTCAAAGCTCCAGACAATTGTGGCGCTCTCCACCACCGAGGCGGAGTTCGTTGCTGCAAGTGAGACCGGCCATGAGCTTTGTTGGCTACGGAACTTCCTCGCTGACATTGGCATTCCCCAGTCGACACCGCTCATTATGAACTTGGACAACCAGTTGGCGATACTTGTGTCAAAACAACCGGAACACATGGGCCGTCTTAAGCATCTCGATCGCCATTGGTTCTGGCTCAGGCAAGCTGTCTACGATGGGAAGATCAAGCCTGCTTACATCCCCTCCGACGACATGGCGGCCGACCTCCTGACTAAACCCTTGGCGCGCAAAGCCGTTGACAAGCTCCGGAGAAAGATGGGAATAGTGGGAATTTACCAGATACGAATCTCAGTGACGCTTTGGGCATTCCTCCAGGTGGGAGTGTTGAACACTTACAGTAATGGCGGAGCGCCCTCAGCGCACGTGACTACAGTACTATTTTCACTCCCTAATGTCGTTGTCTTCTTCATTCTGAAGTCCAACGACACTAGGTATGTACTCTTATACACAATCCAAATATAATTCATTCTGAAGTCCAACGACACTAGTTGTAATTGACGTACTTCATGTCTGTCTATAGCCGCTGCATGTAACTTGCTGCTACACTTTCTGTGGATGGCAATGCACAACGCATATATGGTGGGCAACTACTGGCTGAGACCATCAATGAGACAGGACCTACAGGAAAGGGCCATGTGCACACACTGTTAGACCACCAAATCACTAGCACATATTCTGACAGAATCTGAGAGAGATATGGGAAGCAGCCAAGAAGCTGTGGAGAAAAAAGAGCAAAGATACATGGTATAGACCAGCCCTTGGGACAATACTGGGTGCCCCACTAGCCAAATTTACTGATGAGGAGAGAAAGAACCTTCCAGGTTATGCAAGACTGTACAAAAACTAAGGTGTGAGAGAGTCATCCAAAACGAGAACACTCCCTTTCACAAAATGGAAGTTTTAAATAGGTGGCCAAAGGCTATGAACAACAGGCTGTCTCTGGACAAAAAGCTTTCTAAACCTTGCTATGGGAAGAAAGCAATAGAGAAGAAAATAGTGCTTGAAACTTGGTTGGGAGTACTGATAAATGAATGCTCCCTTCCAAAAGATTGGACAAAGATAAACAAGGTTTTAGTGGGTATAGGCACTGATTTTTGCTTGGAGGAGAAAGAAGAAGGAATAGGGTAGTTGTATGAAGAGAGCCAAGATCAAGTGGTCCAGAGCCCCACATGCAGTGCATAACGGCATTTCCTCAAAGTGTAAGGAGGCAGTGATCTCTACAAAGTATCCACCTTGTACTATCAGCAGGTTGAGGAAGAGCATCTGTGATGCTGGTGAACCAACTATACAAATGCCACACCAAAGAAAAGAAAAAAAAGAAGGACTATATTGGACAGTTAGAGACTAGTCCTCTTATATTTTTTTGCTTAATCAAATATATCTGCACAAGCACTGAATTATAACATATCAAGTTACAATAGACAATGCATTGCACAGATTGCCCAATCCTTTTTTTTCTTATATCTTTGAATACTGAGTGTTGATTATTGCCATTCTTGCAATGTGTTCTATAAGTCAAATATGTCATCAAAGACAGTGTAAAGCTTACTGCATTTTTTCCTGTACTATTTCTTTCTTTTTACATACTTTAAGGAAAATTGCTAAATTTTCTTTGAATCCAAGTGTTTGATAAAACCTTCTATATAACATTGTTCAATAAAAGCTTAATTGAAAAATGAGTAAAAATCTAGCTGATTTGTAAAATAACATACATTGAGGAGAGATTAACTAGGTTAAGCCCAAGTCAAGTCTGAATAGCTGAAAACACTAATTCTTTTACAATATCTGCAATTAGAGGCTATTATTTTTACTTAATAAGATGTTTAATATGTTAATCACTTTACCTTGTGCTATGTTGAATGAATGCACTAACAATATCCTGATGTTTTTTTATTGCTGCTAAGTAAAGTGGAGTTTGTTGAGATTTATCTGAACTCATTATGTTAGCTTTCATATGCCTCTCAAGACAAGCTCTTACTTTTTACATTCATATCTGCATTATGCTCTATTAACAGCATAACAATTTCCAAATGCCCTATATTTACTGCCAAATGAAGTGCAGTTGAGTGATGGTGATCTATGCCAATAAATTCAGAATGTGCATTTCATCAATAGAGAATAATGACCTTGTGCATTAACATCTGCATTGTACTCAATTAATAGCCTAACAATGTCCAAATGTCCATCTTTTGCTGCAAAGTGAAGTACAGTCTGCTCATAGTTGTCTAAACTCACTTATCAGCCTTAAGTGCATTTTATCACCAAGAACTCACTTTTCAAAGTTAGATCTGCATTATGTTCAATCAACAACCTGGCAATTTCTACATGCTTTTCATATACTGCCCAATGAAGTGCAGTCCAGTTATAATAATCTTGATTATTTCAGCAAAATGTGGAATGTATAAAGCATAACAAAACTTACCCTTTGTATTCAAAGATGCACTATACTGAATTAATAGTGTGACCAATTCAAAGTTCCCCTTTCTCACTGCCCAATGAAGTGCAGTCTGCTGATACTTATCTAGAATTGTAACATTAGCTTGATATAGCTTCTATTCAAATAACCCTTACTTTCTGCATTCACATCTGCATTATTCTCAATCAGAACTTTAACAATGTCAAAATACTCCTTCTGTGCTGCATAATGAAGTGCAGTCCACTGATCCGCTGAACCAGAAAATTAATATAATATGCACTTAATCAAGCATAACTTACTTTTTGCATTTACATCTACATTATATTCAAGTAAAAGCTTAACCATGTTAAGATCTTTCTGATTTACAGCAAGATGAAGCACAGTCCACTGGTTTTCTTCATCTAAACTCACAAAACAATTGTTGGTGATATTTTTCTGTATACAACATGATTCTTACCTTTTGCATTGATATTTGCATTGCACTCAATTAATACTCTAGCAGTATCTACATGCCCTCTTTTTACTGCCCAATGAAGTGCAGTCAAATTAGAGCCTAAAAAACAATTTCATCAGAATATATAATATATTGAGCAGAATTCCTACATTTTTCATCCACATATGCATTGTGCTCAACCAACAGTTTAACTATATCTACATGCCCCTCTTGTGCTGCCCAATGAAGTGGAATCCAACCATCTTTTAAATGCAATATTAATAATTTTTATGCATTTGGTAAAGCATCATCACTCTTACTTTTTGCATCCACATCTGCGTTGTGCTTAATCAACAGCTTAACAATGTCCAAATGTTTTTCCATTGCAGCAAAATAGAGTATTGTTGATCGAAACCCATCTAAAGATCCTAAATATATATTATCAGCAGTATATATGATATGCACAGTATAACTATTACTTTTTGCATTTACATCTGCATTGTGCTCAATCAATAGATTGACAACATCCAGGTGCCCTTTTGTTGCTGCTACATGAAGCACACTTGTCTGATTGACATCTTATCCCCATATCAGTTATATGTACAATCTATCAGAACTACATCTTACTTTTTGCATTTACATCTGCATTATGTGCAAGCAATAACTTGACAACATCAAGATGCCCTCTTGCTGCTGCACAGTGAAGTGCAGATAACCCATCTTTATCTAAATAACAAATTCAGTAATATGTGCTATTCATTAGAAATGACTCTTGCTTTTTGCATTTACATCTGCATCATGCTTGATTAACAGCCTAACAATATCCAGATAACCTTCCCCTGCTGCCCAATGAATTGCAATCCACTGATTAATATCTGAATCAACAACATGAGCTGGCTTATGCTGTACATGAAGCATAAGCCTTACTTGCATTGACATCAGTATTGTATCCAATCAACAGCTTGACAACATTTAGATGTCCCTTCATTGCTGCTGAGTATAGTGCAGTAGATTGATCCTTCTCTAGCTTGAGAGCATAAGCAGTGTGTGCAATTTATGAAGCATGACTCTCACTGTTTGTATTGGCATCTCCAATATACTTGAGTAAAAACTCAACAACACTTAAATGGCCTTTTTCCGATGCAATTTTAATTGATGAATCTAAAACAATGAAGCAACCAAATAGAATATCAAGATTTATATGTACTTACTAACTGCCTCTTTCTTTGCCCCAAGGTCAAGTAAATATTGAACAATATCTATCTTTCCCTTCCTTGATGCATTATAGAGCTTTTTCCCTAGTGTCCCAGCACGACGCTCTACTAGTGATTCTCCAAGGTCACGGAGTGACACAAGAAGTAGTAGAATGGCAAGGGTCTGACCAAATGTCCATTGAGTTTCACCTGGACCAAGATTTCCCTGGCTCATATTGATCCTGATTGTTACTTCATTATCAACAAGCAAGACAATATTGATCACAGCCAAAACCCCAAGAGCTGATATCATGTTGACCACATGGTCCCAATGATGCCACAATTTGCAACCAAATTTATGGAAGATCAAGAGTATCACTTCAAAGAAAATCCCAGGAACAATGAGGTTCAAGATTGGAACCAAGACAGGGCCGTAAATCATAATGTACCAGATTTTCAGTCCTTTAGAGCCGAGTGGAATCTGTATCCCAAAGACAGAGATTGGTGCATCGAGGGAGCATCTTTTGGAGGTCCCAAAACTAGCTGGGTTGCTCCAAAGCCAGAGACCAACTGCAGACATGAGTGACAAGTGCACTGAACCCACAATCACGACAAGATTTGAACAAATCTTGCGAATTTCATATCTCCACCGATGCCTGATGATTGAACCAACTTTCTCTATTTTGATACCCACCGTCTCCTCAACTTCTTCATGTAACTCCTCCGTGGAGAGATTGACTCTATGTTGAATATAAAGCAGCAGGTATATGGACAAGTTAGTGTTATTCATCCAACTGAGATTTAGGATGATCGTTCCATGGAAATTGGTGATACCATGCGGGGTTAGAGCCTGTATGATGGTCGAGACGAGAATGGCAAAGGCAGTGATGAGAATTGTCATAGATTGTGTCTCCAAGCTCTCCAACTCAGTGTGCGTAATTTTTCCATCTCTGAGTGCTAGAAGTGCAGGAACAAAACTGAGCAAGTTCTGGGCATAGATGGCGGTCCTCACCCCGATGCCAGATATGTCGGGGTTGGCGTCAAAACAGGGACCTGGATCAGTCATGGTGAGGCGTAGATGATGTGGGCTTGTCCAGATAGCGGCGAAAGAGACAAGAGCAGAATCCTTATAAACCACCATCTGTCACAACATCATTCATCATTTTTCACAGCCTTGCTTTGTGTCAAAACATACTTTAACCTGACTCTTTCGAAAGTGATGATGTCATGCGCATACAGTGATCCACTGCATAGCTTGAGCGAACATTTCTATTTCTTGATCACAATAATTGTCGAAAAACGACGAGTAAACGATATGCCTTTGTCCCTTCACCACCTCGAGCTGCCAGAATGTCTTAATTCATCGACCATATAAATAACTTTCTGAAACTTGTATTCATTGGCATCATTGGAAGGACACAGCCCTGTGCAGAAAAGCAATTATAAGATGCACTTCTCGGTGTTACGCGCGCACGATGAAGACAGATCATAGACACCCCATTATAGTTCAATTTCCCACTTGAGATCTTGGATATAGCTCGCAGCATTCCGAGATTATAAGGCTGACATTGGACAAAGCCTAACACCGAGATAAATATACGGGAAGTACATCAAGGAGATGATCTGGATTTATCCCCCGGGCCCCGCTGATCATATCGACTTTACCAGACTGACGACCATCATTGTTAACATATCCGTCCATTTATCCCGTCCCAGTCATGTGTATCAATCGTAAAAGTCAGTTTCAAGAAAGGACGAGTCATATATCCAAACTGCATCCTGCAAGTAGCTTTGAATCAGTTGCTTTAACAAACGTACCGCCTTGCTGATCATGAATACGCTGTACTAACCAGACCGCCGACCAGAATTGTCTGTAAACGGTGCTGACCTTAATATAATATTTTATTGACAGCTTCATATTTATCACCGGACTGTGTTCCCTATAATAGAGATTGATAAGTGTTCGCTGCTTACCGGCGATTACACATATACTAATGCACACGCTCGCGATGCGCCAGATCCAGCCTGGACAGTCTGATGACTCTGATCAGGAAAAACCCGTAATCCTTTACTGTGTCGGTGTGGTGCATGTTATAAGTATGTGTTAATTCGTCCACATGGGTTTCTCTCTTCAAAAATCTGTATGCTGTGACCTTCAGAAAGAGCTTTAATGATGCTCGGGCCCCGCTTATCAATCGCCCCTTACTAGATCATCGATTTTGATGTGCGCCAAGGGGCAAAGAGCCATCTGTGTTGATCAAGTTTTGATAGTCAGTTTTAAACAACATCTCCAAACTGCGCAGTATTGAATATATGATCTGTGATGAGGGGGACCGAAAATAAGTCGCTCCGTCGAACACGCACCTAAGGCCCCGCGGCTGTGATGCGGCATCTGGGCTCATTTTGATTTATTTTATAAAAGTTTGGGGTTGTCCCAGACAATGCACTACCGGTGAGCCAAACCGATGGTCCCGATTTCTGCATAACATCACAATCTGTTGGACATGCGTGATGTCGAAGCAGTACCCGGTGACTTACTGGATGACTCCACTTAAGCATAAGTTGCGCCACTGCCCTATACTGACGACTCATCCATTTTGAGCCGCGCGATCCAGCCAGTCAGGAAATTTTCATAAACTGCATCTCAAGGAGTTGCAAAAGAGGTGGCAACCGGTGCTTGCCGAGACATGGTGTAGGAGGAGAATGGGGCTGCTAAAATTATTCTTTTGACAGCATCTAGAGAGCCGGCATGGATTACGCGTAAGTTCGTCTATCATTACCCCTGAAAAAGTAGGGTACTCACTGATCAACTCGGACGTCCCGAGTTAATACATCACAAGCAAACGTTGCTGCGATGCCTGCAATGTCGACGTCCATATCGACTTCGGAGAGCACAACTAAGCGGGACAAGACAACGAGCGGACGAATATGTAATCAGGATTAAACTTGTGTGGATTATTTACCATATAAGGTAGGAGGGCCTTGAGCCTAAAATCAAAAGTAACGATATTGTCTGTCTTCTTCACTGTGACCTGTCTGTTAAAGCAGTGCGTTATGATGCTCATCACAGTCGTGACTGGAGGTGCTAAAGACAAGTGTGTACAAGGTAATCGTAGGCCTTAGAGGATCCTGTGTCTGGAGAGTTTGAGTCAGCTTTCTTGAGGGGCAGAGACCGACACCGCACATTCTCACTTAGGCAGACAAGCAGCTATATTCGGAAAAGAAACCAAATCAAAAAAAAAGTCGAACTAAAACTCAAGTACTCAATGCGTATAACGAAACGCTTGCAACTGATGAATGCAACGGAATGAAAAGATGGATGATGGTGAGCACAGACCTCAGGGTTTCATCGTCCTTCGAATTCCCACCCACACCACGATTCACATTAAATTTCAAGTGGATTTCTTGACCGCTGTTTCAAATTCGAAACGTTCTCATTACCCTCCGCCCCTAGCAGTGATACCAATACCCAAATTCCCATTCCTCCTCCCCGTCACCCTTTCCATCCACACACAACCCGGGCGGCGTACGCACACGTACAAGTCCAACGACTTCCACGCCTCCGCGCTCGCCCGCCCCAAATACCCTGATAAGTCGGCGCATACCCATCCCATACTCATGGACGAGTCCGACCGACCTCCCCATCCCCGCATGCTGTATTAGTGCGTTGGGCAGCACCGTGTCTGCATCTCATCCGAGCTTGGTGTCGTTCTGCCTGTAGCGGGAGCCTGGATCCTTGTATGGTTCCGGTTGTGCTTAGTGGTGGGTGTGAATGTTCGCGTGAGTGGGTATGTTGTTTGCTGAGGCGGAGGCGGGGGAGGAGAATTCACCTGCTTCGCTGGCCTGAAATACCAGGGCAGTGTATGTCCTGCATCCCACAGAAGACACAAGCTGACACACTTCCTTATTTTCGCTCTCGTCATTAACTCATCTTCAGCCATCAATCACTTCATCGTCGAACTCGCTTTCCCCATCTGCACCTTCGCTAGCTGCAACCTACTGTACGCATACGTCCTAAGAGTAGGGTAAGGCATCAGGCTGTTTGAAGCCGATATTGCTAGGAATAACGTCACTGGGAATGTCCTTGTGAGCGTGTAAATGTTCATCGTCAAAGTCCTACATTCTTCTCAATTTTTTTGGAGTAGCGTTTGTAGTTGGGAGACTCACACCAAAGTAGTCTCTCTACCTGCAGGGCTGGACACTCAGGATTGAAACCAGGTTCCGAAAATGGTCAGCTTTAGGTAGTTCTGCGAGGAAATCATGTAGTGTGAGGTTCAGAGGGGGTTCTTTCACACCTAATCTCAATCCAGGTCCATTATCACTAAGACCCTGCTCTGACCTCCTATTTGAGGCCCTGAAGGTTCCCCTTCAAGCCCTGTTTCCGCCGATGTCTCCTTTACCAGCTTTTCCCTTTTCCATTAGGGCTTTTCCCAGTTCACCACTTTCCTATCCAGGATAGTTTTGTTCTAAACTGTTTTGTGCTATCAATGTTGATGCAAATTGGTAGTTTTATACATAATGGTAAATGGTCTGAATGAGATTAAATTCAACTTGGGGGCCTTGATCATTTACCACCACCTGCATCACTAACCCTGGTTGCTGCAACACATCAAATGGGTTGGTCTGCCTCTTACATCACTCTACTGGAGAAGCTGCTTGACAATCGGGAGATATCCCCTCCCCTCAACAATATTCCTCCTCTGAGCCTCAGAGCCAAGTGGCCGGAACCTGGAAAACAAAATGGTGAGCCCCCCCACCTCCCTGAGAACCAAGAAATAAACTTTCGGCCCTTTCCAACTATGGAAACTGAGAAACTAGGGCCATACTGATCATGTCCCCTGTAACAAAGTTACTGGGTTCTTGCAAAGTCTCACACAAGACAGAAGTAGTCCGATCAGGTATACAGCCACTGCTCGCGACATGGATCATGTCACCAGACACCAACATCTTTGTCAACGAAGCGCCCTCTGAGTTCTGCCGTTCTATGTAGTGCGAACGTGTCCGCATGGTCGCCATTCTCCGGATGCACACCTAATCTCCACAAAAGGGAACATACAGAAGCCGTGCATGCTTACTTGTAATCCTTCTGGCGCTTTCTATCACACCTATACGCCCACCAGCCTGACACATAGAGTGCTTTGGCACGCTCTTTGTTGAGCCTTTGTTCTTCCTTGATACCATTTTTTCCTTGCATTAAAAGGCTTTCATCAACCGTAGATGAAATATCAACCTGGGAGAATCTTTGCTGTTAGAACGATGAAACCTCAAACAGTTCAAGTTCCAAGTGGATGGCTAGATAATTTGATCATTACAGCAGAGGTGGTCCGAGATGGATGTGCCTTGGCCCCGTTCCCTTATCTCAGGTTTGCAGCCAGCATTGCAGTCCAGTTATTACTTCGGATACAGGCGAGCATGTTGCTCTCAGATCATGTGTCTCTTTTTATTATTGGTTAACAGACTGTACAGAGGAACCGAGACGATTTCTTGGACCTTTCTAGGAAACTTGTCGAAGTCATCGTCACAATTAGAGATACATTATGTACCTGTTTTCAAGGTTCCTCTCCACCTGAGTTTGCGATTCTGAGCTTCGACTTCGTTAGGTACATTATTTCCCCGTTTTCTTCCAGTGCTCAAGATGACATTCATAAGCAAACTTCTCGCCTTGCAAACTCAAATAAACGAAATTGTTCGTCAAACCAAGATTTGGACGTCATTCATCAAATCATCCGAGATCACTCAACTCATTGGGCATTACAAAGAACAAATCAATGACTTGCGATCTAATTTCATCGTTAGTTTGTTCCTGATACTCTGAAGTCGACTGACCGTCGCCAATCTAGCTTGATATTGTCGTTCGTTTGAGTCTCAAGGCTTCTGAAGAACATGCACCTCGCCATCTAGCATGTACATCGAACATTCTTTACTTCATTGATGCTATGAACGAAACTGTCCCTGTTTCGTTGGATCATTGCTCGAGCCCGACGGTTCGTTACCTCGTCTCTTTGCATACAGTTCGTTTGACGACAGTGGGCTAATCTGTATAGGAATTCAACGAATACGTCAAGTTTCGGTTCCGAAAGCGCATGGGACGTGCCATAGTCGAAAGAGGGTACTATTCCCTGTGTCTCCAATTGGTCACAGGCTTACAGCAGCCTCTTGGCCTAAACGACGAGATGTGGCCTTTACTAGTCAAACCTGGTGTTACAATTACCATGGACATCGTTTTGACATCAGAATTGGAAGATGTAGAGACAGATGGTCGTCGGTGTCCTTCTTGTGGTTACCTCTGCAAGGATGCCTCTTTGGGTGATGAAATCAAATGGTATGCGTAGGTTGAAAGAGTATTATTTTGGGCTGCTCACGAGCGATCTCGTGCCTCTAGTCCAAGTTGTACGGCAGCATTTCGCGTAGTGCATGCTACGATCGAGGAGGACAGTGATCTGCTTTCCGACAACTCCACTCCAGGATTCATATCGCCCATACGCCCACTGTGTATACAAGGACAGATTGACGACAAGTGCGATATTCGATACTTTCGCCGTTTTCGTGTCGTTATGGATGTTCTCAGACAGACAGCTTGCGTACTTGTTGCCGAAGGTCAGTTTTCTTATATACAACTTAGTACAGTAACGTGTATGAACAATAACTGACCGTATACAGATAATCCAGTTGCAAGACAATTACTGGTCAAGCAGTTACAGAAATCAAAACTCGATGTCATTGCCACGGGCAATGGAGCAGAAGCTCTGGCCGAGTGGGAAGCCCGCGGACCTGGGTATTTTAGTGCTGCTTTATTTGACCATCGTAAATTCACGCACCAAACCTTTTTGTATCATCCAAACTTTTGCTTTGCTACAGATATGCCTGTGTGCGATGGTGCCGAAGCCACCAAACGACTTCGCGTCATGGAGAGTGAACGGAACTGTACAGTCCTTCTACCAGGTACATTTCATCTCACATACACAAATTCTTTGATTTGCAGAATATATTGATCGTACAGTTGTGGCTTTGAGTGCCGATTGTCAGGATTCTACGAAACAGCTGTGCTTGAGCGCTGGCATGAATGCATTTTTTAGTAAGCCTGTAAAGAAGGGTAAGTGTATCTTATTAAGTACCATGATGCAGTAAGAAGTTGAGATATACTCAGGGGATTTCAGCTACATGTTATCAATGCTTAGGGCACATCCCTAGCATTTACATACACAGATGTTTCTTTCTGGGTTAAAGGGTCCTTGTTGTCCTCCTTTCCTTCTACTTGGGGATTTGCGCTTCTTGTGTTATCATTGTTTGGGTATAACTGCCGACATCTTGTACAGTAAAAGTATACAGTAGCAACTTTTGAGGTGTAACCAGTCCTAGTCAAGATTCGAATATTCAAACTCTCCCTGTCCTTTTTACGGGCCTCTGGGAAAATCAACAGAAATTGATCGGAAATTTCTCCAAATCGGGACAATTTGTTACCAAACGCGTCCAGTCACACGTCACACATCCGTTTTGGTGTCGACAAACGATGAGCGTGAGGCCAATTTTTTTCGCGCCCGTTTGGTTGCTTCATATTCTCTTCAGACATTCACAGCTGTTGCGGAGCCTATGGAAGAGGACATCCTCAGCGACATTGTTCCCAGCAATATCGTCTCGAGACAGGTGTGGGTCTTGTCCGACTGTTGAGACGTATACTTACGGTCCGGTGTAGCCTAGCCAGGGTGCAGATGGAGAAAGCGAATTCGACGACGAGGCGTTGGATGAAGACGAGCTAATGAGCGAGAGTGAGGATAAGGGAGTGTGTTGGCTCGTGTCTTTTTATTGGATGTTGCGTATACTGACTTGGTTGCCATAGGACAAGGCAGCGAAGAAGGCGAAGGCAGTGGAGGAGAAGAAAAAGAAGAAGGAGAGCAGGAAGGTGGCGGAAGTTAAGCTCGCGGTCAAACGCCAGGCGATGGGCAAGGCAAAGGTGCGTACGAATCGAACTTTTGCTTGGCAAGTGGGATTGATGGGAGTAGGTTGCAGACGCGGTGAAGCGGTACTCATATCTCCTTGGTCAGACGGAGCTCTTCAAACATTTCGTGGACATCAAGGTGCGTTGCTTGCTGTATCTGTATTATTCAAGTGTTGTCTCATGAGAAATTAGCGCGCTCGAGATCCAGAATATGCCGCGATGATGGACGCTCAGCCCAAGCCGAAGGGACGCGGTCGTAAAAAGGCGGTGTACGCTATTCCTCTTTGTTTCTACGAGCACAACTAACTGGGCTTTTGCAGCGACAATACAGCTCGTCATCGGAAATCGGAAAAGGAGGAAGATGAAGAGCTGCTCAAAGATGGCGAGATTGCGGCCGATGGGAATGATCAGCCGTATGTCTTTGAAGAATCTCCTAGCTGTGCGTTCATGTCTTTCTTGTGATCAAACTTACTAATTCCATCACAGTCATCAATGGCGAGATGCGCGCATACCAGCTGCAGGGTCTTAATTGGATGGTTTCGCTGCACCACAACGGGTTGAATGGTATCCTCGCCGATGAAATGGTAAAGACTATTCTGCTTCTATCCTATTCCGTTCCCCGTTCACTTCTCTATTGTAGGGTCTCGGCAAAACTCTGCAAACTATTTCCTTCCTCGCCTACCTCAAACACTATCGTGACATCTCCGGTCCGCACCTCGTCGTCGTTCCAAAATCCACTCTGCAGAACTGGCAACGTGAATTTGAGAAATGGACTCCAGATTTCAATGTCGTCATTCTCCAAGGGAACCCACAAGAACGCGCTGAAATCATCGCTGAGCGTCTCATACCCCAGGACTTTGAAGTGTGCATCACGAGTTACGAGATGTGTCTCATTGAGAAGGGGGCGTTCAGGAAGTTCTCGTTCGAGTATATCGTTATTGACGAGGCGCATCGGATCAAGAATGTCGACTCTATCTTGTCTCAAATTGTCCGAGAGTTCATGTCGAGAGGGCGTATGCTTATTACAGGGACACCGTTGCAGAATAACTTGAAAGAGTTGTTTGCGCTGCTGAATTTCATATGCCCAGAGATCTTCGTGGATTACGCCGACCTTGATTCATTCCTGCATAAGGACGATAGTGGGACGGAGGCAGAGGAGGAGAAAAGTAAGAAGGTCGTTGAGGCGCTACACAAGATCCTTCGGCCGTTCCTTCTTCGACGCGTAAAGTCAGATGTGGAGAAAAACCTTCTTCCCAGTACGTCTGTCTTATATCTCTCATTGTGCTTTTTAGGATGCTGACCAGTGATGTTTTGTAGAGAAGGAAATCAATATCTACGTCGGTTTAACAGAAATGCAGAGGAAATGGTATCGATCCGTGTTGGAGAAAGACATTGATGCCGTCAATGGTGCGTCTTGCTCGCCTTTACTCTTCCCCCATCGAGAGCGAGATGTTGATACCCAATCTAGGTCTTACTGGTAAAAAGGAAGGCAAGACTCGACTGATGAACATGGTCATGCAGGTTCGACTTTTCATTTCCCTTGTTCCACCCGCGCTTACCCTCCCTCTCACCCCCTCGCAGCTCCGCAAAGTCACCTGCCATCCTTACCTCTTCGACGGGGCCGAACCGGGCCCACCCTATACGACCGACGAGCATCTTATCCAGAACTCGGGAAAGATGATCATTCTCGACAAACTCCTGAAAGCGATGAAGGCAAAGGGAAGTCGTGTGTTGATTTTTAGTCAGATGAGTAGGGTTTTGGACATCTTGGAGGATTTTTGTTTGTTCAGAGGGTATAGTGCGTTTTTTTTCTTCATCTCGTCCTTGAAGCGGCAATCAATTCACGATCTACAGAATATTGCAGGATTGACGGAGGAACGGCGCACGATGATCGTATCTTCGCTATTGATGAATACAACAAGCCTGATAGTGAAAAGTTCATATTCCTACTCACTACACGAGCTGGAGGATTGGGTATCAACCTTACTACGGCTGATATTGTCGTGCTCTATGATAGCGACTGGTGCGTCCTATACCTTTCCTCTACTTTTCTTCTCCGTCCTGTCATCTAGTTCCTTTTCCTTCTTCCTTCGTACCTTTCTTCCCATCCCTCCCCCTTGTTCATAGATACACGAATGCTGATACACCGGTCCGACCTCACAGGAACCCTCAAGCAGACTTGCAAGCCATGGACCGCGCGCATCGTATTGGGCAAACAAAGCAAGTGTATGTGTTTCGGTTTATCACCGAGGGAAGTGTGGAGGAGCGCATGCTGGAGAGGGCAGCGCAGAAGCTAAGGTTAGATCAGTTGGTCATTCAGCAGGGGAGGACGCAGCAAGCAAAGGGTGAGTTGTTCTTTTCATGTTATGAGGGAAAAGCTGATATGGAGGATGAAACGTAGCGGCGGCAAATAAGGAAGAGTTGTTGGAAATGATTACGCATGGCGCGGATAAGATTATCAATTCTTCGGATGAGTGAGTGTTTGTCTTTCATGTCCCTTGTGGTCCTGGATTGATTGTGGGATCTGGTTCATAGTATGTTGATCAATGACGATATTGATATGATTATCCAGCGTGGCGAGGAGCGAACTACTGAGCTGAACGCCAAATACGAGGGACTGAATTTCGAGGACCTAAGCAACTTCAAGAGCGAGGCGAGTGTGCAACAATGGGAGGGTGAGGATTTCAGACCTGGAGTACGTAATGTCCTTTCTCTTTTTGCCTCGTTTGGCATGCAGAAGCGCTAACGATCATTTTCGTGATAGAAAAAAGCGCTCAACTTCAATTTGCTTTCGCTATCGAAAAGAGAACGGAAGAGCAATTATTCTGTGGATAACTACTTCAAGGACACCTTGCGCGCTGGACCGTCGAAGCCTGAAAAGGCTCCCAAGGTCCCGAGAGCCCCGAAACAGATTTCTATGTCAGTTCTTTCTTTTTGCTTCTTTATCAAATCAACGCTGATGTGATTTCGGGTGTATAGACAGGACTTCCAGTTTTTCCCACCTGAGTTGGCGGTGTTGCAAGAGAGGGAGTTAGCGGTGCATAAAGTGAGTCAGCAAAATTTGCAATCCATTGGCAAGATCAATGTTGATGGGTCTCTCATTCTAGCGACTTAACGGGATCACAGCAACGCTTAGAGAACCAGCGGGCCCAGAGGATACCCTTGAGAAACTGGAGGCGGAGCGGCAGGCTGCACAAGACTTTATCGACACTGGTCAGTGATCATTGCAGAGGAGCGGCCTTCGGCTGACTTGTGGTTTTGCTAGCCGAGCCCCTAACAGAGGAAGAGATGGCAGAGAAAGAGGCGTATATTGAGGAGGGTTTCCCGGATTGGAGTCGACGTGACTTCCAGCAGTTTGTCAAGGCGCTTGAGGCGCATGGATGGTATGTATACTGACTGTCAAGAGAGATATGGTTGGTATTGAAGTGTCTTGGGTTCTCAGGAACGCAGGTTTCGACACGTACGCTGCGGAAATCCAAGAGAAGACAGCAGAAGATGTTGCAAAATATTATGCTACATTTGAGCAGAAATGGCATACTCTTGCTGGCGAGTCTTTGTTTCGTGTGTACGTTGTGCAAGACGGGGCTGACGGACCATTACGCCGACAGAGGCTCCTCGGATAGAAACTCGTATTACGGAAGGCGAGGCTAAACGGACGAAGCGGGATAACCTTGAAACACTCCTTGAGCGCAAGATCTCGTCTGTCAGATTCCCGATGCAAGAACTTGAGCTTAACTACCCGACTACGAAAGGAAAAGTCTACAGCGAAGAAGAGGATCGGTACCTCCTCTGTCGTCTATACCATTATGGAATGCAGGCGGACGATGTATACGAGAGAATCAAAAAGGACATTACGGAGTTTCCTGTGTTCAGGTTTGATTGGTTCTTCAAGAGTCGGTCGCCGCAGGAGTTACAGAGGAGATGTAATACATTGTTGAGTATGATTGAGAAGGAAGCAGAGGCGAGACAGGCGGAGGAGGCGAAGGCGAGAGGGGCGTCAAAGGGGAAGGTATGTCTGTTTTCTTGGTTGTTTTTGGTATGTAGAGTTGATGTGACGATGTTTGCATAGAAACGTGGGATTGACGAGTTGCAGAAGGCGGATAAGAAAGAGTCACGTCCGTCGACGCCGTCTACTGGTTCTGCGGCAAAGAGGACGACGAAAAAGAAGAAGACGTGAATTTACTGGTGGTGGTCGTGTCGCTTTCTGTATTACAACATTATTATCTTTCTCTCTTGTGCATGTGTATGATTTGTAGAGATAGTGGAATTTCTCTTTTGCTTGGTATCTGGAGCTGCCTGCCCTGCTTTCTTTGTGAGTCTGTAAATATAAGATTGGTTGCCGTTCCCTTCTGAAACTCTCAGGATCTGTATTTGAGGTAGCACGCAGGATTATTGATGCATTCAAGGTCCTGAATTATATATACGGTTAAATACAGCAGAAATAACAGAATCCGATGGATATAATAGATATTAAATGGCTCAAAAAGACAATTCCCAATCACTCTATATCCTCCCCAAGCATCTTCGCAAGAGCATCATTTCCTTGATCAACAGGGGCCTGATACACAGCAAACGCGGTCCTCTTCCCATCAGCCATCTCAGGTACCACTCCAGCGTCTGCCTCCCTACCGGCAGTCTTGCCGGAAGACGTCCAGCCCTCTCCTCTGTCAGCGAATACCTGAGGACTCCGATCTAGCAAAACTTCCAGGTCCTCGTCGGGGAGAACCCCAGCCTTGCCTTCTGCGGTATTTGGAACTACATCAATTTTCTCGCCTTCAAGACGAAGGAGTTCGGCTGCCATCTCTGCCATTGTCTCAGGCTTGCTCTTGCCAGCTGCTGCTGCGGGTTTCTTGAACTTTCCTGGAGACACGATAAGCATGGGGGGAAGTGGGGGGGATTTCTACCGGTACACGTACCTTTCGCAATAACGAGCGCCTCAAGCTGGCACTTCTCCGTTGCGCGCTGCATGATCTTCGTCTCGATCGTGTGCGCACTCACGAGCCTGAATATCAGGACTGGCTTCGTCTGGCCGATGCGATGTGCCCGGTCCTGTGCCTGTGCATCCATTTGAGGATTCTGCAGAGACCAAACCGTCAGATGTCTGGATAGTGGGTTCTGCAGCCTACATACCCAATCCTGATCGTAGAAAATCACAGTATCAGCAGCGGTGAGGTTGATACCCAGCCCTCCTGCCCGAGTACTGAGAAGGAAGAGATGCGGCGCATCCAGGGCATCTCCGCCAGACTGAAACTTGTTCATCTGTTCGCGACGGTCCAGAGGCGACGATGATCCATCAATACGGCAGATATTCCATCCCATGCATTCCGTTGCCCAATCCTGTGATGAAAAAAAAAGTCAAGCAATGCAGCAATGTAGAAATGATCTGTGGGATTACCTCGATGATGTCGAGCATCGTCGTAAACTGGCTGAACAAGAGGACCTTGTGCTTGCGTCTAAAAAGCTCGCGCAAAAGGCGATCCAACACCATCATCTTCCCGCTTGCATTAACGAGGTCGTCGTTCATTATAAGCTGCTGGGTGGTTGGATCCAATGGCCAATCAAACAAGAACGGATGGGAGCAAACTTTGCGTAGTTGCATGACCGCGTTTTGAAGCTTCATGTTGTTCACTTGCTTCACTAAACCATGGCTTCATTATCAGAACATTCTAGAGTGAAACGGAAGAGACAGTTCGTACCCGTCGTCTTATACTGATGCTCCCTACTCAGTCTCTCAAGTTCATCCTGATCCGGTCTTATCTCTTTCATCCTGATCCCCCGTTCGTCCACCTCTCCACTCTCGACCATATCAAAGTACTCATCATCGTCCCCATCCACGTCATATCTCTTCCTCGCCAGCTTTCCCCCTTCACTACGCAAGCGCCGAGGTCCAGTGTCGACAGGCTTTTCTTCCGTCTGCACCGGATTTTTGCCTAATAGGTAGGATCGCAAAGTACCCGCGAGAACTCGATCGTACGCCTCGCGCTGCTGAACGCTAAGAGGTGCGTAGAGCACATATTCTTTCTTTGGCGGAAGATTGACTTCAACGTCAACTTTCAGGCGGCGTAGAAGGAATGGCTTGAGGAGGGCATGGAGAGCCGAGATGATTTGGGAGGATCGCTCGGAGCCGAGGCTTTGTTGCATGGAGGGTATATTGAACCTAGACAAAAATCTTTACATCATGATATAAAAGTACTTCAAAAGACGTACCATTCTTGGAAAGAATCCACATCATTAAAGATATCCGGTAATATAAAGTTCAACAACGACCAGAGTTCTGCGAGGTTATTCTGTTACGGGACAGATATTAGTAACGTCACAAACAGTGAGAACAATCAAATGTACATGAAGTGGCGTCCCGGTCAAAATCATCCTTCCAGCGGATTTATACTTCTTTATCTCCTTCATGAGTTTACAATCCAAATTCTTGAGTCTGTGTCCCTCGTCGACGACGATGTATCCCCAGTTATAATGTTCTAGGTGTGCACGATCCTTAATGATCATCTCGTATGTAGTAACAACGACGGGGAACGACGCCATCGGATCTCGTGCCTCGCTTTCGTTTTCGTCTTCGGCTTCATCGTCCGGGACTTTCTGAGTAGCTTTAGTGATACGACCGCCACGCTTCGAACCACGCTTAGCAGTCGTTTTCTGTGGCTTTGCTTTAGTGGACACTGTGAGTTTAGTCTTT
>QLOM01003309.1:13172-35367 GCA_003313785.1 Termitomyces sp. MG148 | reverse complement strand
AGTAACTAATCACCTGGCAGAGGGAAATCCGAAGAGAACAAGTCTAAGGATTCCTCTGCCACGGCGAGGCGCATCAGTGCGGGGGCGGGAGCATGAGAACGACTGTACAACATCTCGGAGAAGTCCGCCGACTGCAAGGGAGCATCCCGGAGACCTCCGGGATGGTCCGAAAAGGAAATGGCCAGAAAAGGAAGTCCGGGGGGTCCCAGAGATCTCCGGGATGGCCGGAAAAGGAAGTCCCCTGACAGTCCATCAAAAAATACCTCACTTGGCAGCAAGATCTCATCATCATTAGCTTGACAATACAATTCTTTTCTTGGCATCCAGCATGGTCCATTCCACGTGTACATTGATACTACCAGTTCATTCCACTCAGCAGGCATTCATGGATCAAATGCCTACTCAAACATGGAATGAAGTATGGGTCAATCCCAGGCCAACCTACTCATGCTTGTGGAGGACGTCTCATCCTCCCGCTCATTGCTTGACACAAGGTTCTTGACCTTGATTCTCAATGACGTTGGCTGGCATTCCATGCTCAACATGCATTGAGGCCTTGTATCTTCAGACTTACTTGGTTTTTTACACTTTTTCTTGAGGCCTTTCCTCCTCTTTAGAGTACGCTTGTACTCTAAAGCCTCACTCTCTAACACCATCAGTGCTGGACTATTTGCTGGCAAGCTCACACAAGCTTGCTCCTTGTTCTTTCCATCCTCTATGGTGGGCACTCTTCTGCCACCATCTAGTCAGTTCTGCCTGACTAGTAACTTCTTTTCCATGACGTGATGTCAATGGAGATGTTCATTGCTATTATCCATGGTTACTTGTACTGCAGGGATGGTGTTGCCATCCACTACTATCTCATTCTTCTTGAAATCAAGAAGAACATTATGTTCTTGCATATAGGGCATACCTATAATCATGTCATAGCAATCAAAGTTCACTACGTCCAAGTACTCCTTGGACCTCAACTTAGCACAGGCAATCATTGCCTGTGTACCAGTGAGGCTTAGCAACTACTTGACAACATTTTCAGGAGTGGACTCAGTTGGAACTCTCCAACTGTCTGTCTCCAATCTCTGAGTCTTTCCCAGGAAGTACAATGAAGATCTACAATCTTTAGAAGGACCTTGAACATTACTCTGGGCCTGAAGCATTCTTCCTGGCCTTTCTGGCTGTATATAGGGAGCATTGTCTCTCCCAGTGTTCTGTTCTGAGGTCTCCCAGACTACTCCTGTTCTTGCTGCACTGCTGGGCGCAGTTGTTGGTTGCACTTTGCTTCATAGAGCTCCTCCAGGCATTTTTTGAGGCTGCTGAGAGAGTTCCTCTATCATAGCCTCAGTAGACTCTGACCCAGGCTGAACTGGGTCAGCCAAGACAACTAGCAGATACACTAGTGACTGGTCAATAGTCTCACCATTGTGAGTTGGTTCAAGTGGTTGATTGGTGTCCATTCAATCACATTGCTTTATGTATGTATTTTTTGGGTGGGTGCATCAAGAAGTTGATGCACTGTTTGATATAATCAACACAAAAATATTTAGACTGACAGTCTAGAATCACAGTTTTTGCTTATAGTATTAGAATTGAACCCGAAAGGTTCAAAAAAGTGAAACAATGTCAAGTAATAATAAAGCCTGATGGTCACACAATAGAATCACATTGGAATGCAATTCTAGTACTACAATAGTATGACAGTAGGCAGCCATTGTTAGGGGACTTCTATTTCTGGAACTTCCTTTTTTGGAACCCTGGAGTTCTCCAAGGATTTCTGGAGATCTCTGAGATGCTCCTGCACCTTCTGGAAAGTACTGTACAGTCATTCCCATGCCTCTGCCACCTGAACTGTGTTGGAAACTAAACCAGTGGGACCTAGTAATTACAGATACTTGTAAGTATCTAATCCTCAGTCTGTGTAACAATGACTCAATTCTGTACCTAGTAATCACAAATACTTGTAAGTATCTAATCTGAGGTACAGTCAGAATTGTATTGTATAAGTTAAGCTCACCCTCAGTCTGTATAACAATGACTGAGGGTATCATCCATCATAATGCGTATATATATATGGGCCCATGTCTGCTTTGTTCCGACCAGCGTGATAGGTGTGATATGATGCGGGGGTCGTCTCTTTATGTTGCATGTGTACAGTGTTATGGCCATATTGGCCCTAGATCTCAACACTCCTCCTCACCATAGGCATGCTCCTCCTCGCGCAGAATTCCCTAGAGTAACCCCATCATTGCACGTAGTCTCGTAAAACTTGGAGCAGGCAATGCCTTCATGAAAACATCGGCAATGTTGTCCTTGGTATTGATATATCTGAGATTGATTTTGTTGGATGCGACACGTTTGTGGAGGAAGTGATATTTTATGTTGACGTGTTTGACTTGTGCGTGAAGGAGGAGATCTTCCAATAGGTTGATTGCCAAGTTGTTGTCGCACAAGATAGTAGTTGCTCCCTCTCTAACGTAACCAAGTGCTTTCATTAACATCTGCAACCAGATGCATTCCTGCGCTGCCTCAAACACCGCCATATATTCTGCTTTGCAAGAGTTTTCTGCTTTCTTGTCAACCATGACACTAGTCTGGATCCCAACAACCAGGCATAGCTGCCCATGCTCCGCCAAGTATCCAGACAATTCACCCAGTCAGAATCGGTGAATCCCACAAGATTGATGTCAGTCTCACTGCCTAGGCAAAGGCATAAGTTGCGTGTTCCTTTTAGATACCGTAGGACTTGGATTGCCATGTTCCAGTGTATGTAGGAAAATGATTCAAAAAATTGAGACAATTGTTGCACAGAGTATTGTATATCTGGTTTCGTAGATATTGCCAGCCACAAGAGGCCCCCGGCTAGCTGTTGATATGGGATTCTGTTGAGTTTCTTGAGCTCCTCCTGAGACAGCTTCAATCTATCGACATGATGTAGTTTAAGGCCAGGTTCCATGGGTACTGCCAAGGGTGTGGCGTCTGATTGACCAAACTGTACTATCATTTTGTCGATAAGTGGTGTTTGGGAAAGATACACTTGTCTGTTTGGCCTGTCCCATTTCACCCCAATTTCTACAATGTGTCAGGGAGTTTTCAAATCAGATATTGTCCAGTGCTGTTTTAGCTGCCCCTTAAAGTTATCATTTGCCACTTTAGAGCTCGCGATCGAAAGGAAATCATTGACGTGTATCCCTGCAATTACCATACCCTCAGTGGTCTGTTTGTAGTATATGCACGCTTTGCACTTCATCTGGGTAAAGCCTAGTCCCTTCATGACGTCGTTGAGCGTCTTGTTCCATATTCTGCCTGCCTGCTTCATTCCGTAAATCGCTTTCTCCAGCCAGCATACCCATCATTCTTTTCCATGCTCTTCCAACCCCTTGGGTTGCTCCATATATATCCTCTCCTCCTCCGGTAGGATCCCGTTCAAGAATGCCGTCTTGATATCAACCTGTGTCATGTCCCAATCCATCCTCGTGGCTAGGTGAAGTAATATTCTCCAGGATTCTGCGCATGCTGTTGGTGAGGTCGTTTTTTTGTAGTCCCTACCTTGGACCATCAAGAACCCCTGCAAAACGTGACGTGTTTTTAAACGTGTTATTTCACCTTGCTCATTATGTTTGACTGGGAACACAGGTTGGCCCTTGAATATCTTCTTTCCAGCCAGTACCTTCTCATGCAGTACTAGTTCCCATACTCCCATCTTCTCCAAAGAGTCCAGTTTGTCTCTATATGATTTCTCCTATCTCAACCAGTTGGCTGACTTTTGTGCTTTGTCCAGTGTTTTTGGTGTGTCAGGATCTGCGTTTGTGCCTGAATTGGGTATGTGTGTGCTCTCAATCGTGTAGAGCATTGCCAAGACACAGTCTATCTCATCAGGACCTACATTGACATCATCATCCTCAACCACTGTTTGTTGCAATTCCTCAATCACCCTCCTCCTCTCTGCTCTTGTTTCCTTCGCTCGTTCCCCTGCCTCCCTTGATTCTCTTACTGCCTTCTCTGTTCGTGTTTTGTGTTGTTGGTCTTGGGCCACCTTTTCAGTGAGAACTCGGATGCGGGTAGATCTTCGAGGTTGCTGTTGTTGCAGGATTTGTTCTGTGTCTTGTGGGGGCTCTTGTATCGGAGGTACGTTGTAGTCTTCAGGCCTTGCTTCTGGATTTTGTCCCTTGTTGCCATCTACAGGTCCTGGCATGCAAGTGTGTTCATTGTCGCTATTGTAGCCATTTGATGGAGTTGGTTGTGAGGCAGATAATCGTTCTATTCGAGTTGATGGTTGGGATCTCTGCATCTGGTCCATCTTGTGGTGCATTAGGTGACAGGATCGGTTCTTCTTCATGACTCTCAATGAATTTCACGTGATAGGAGCTATATACCTTCCTTGTCAATCTCTTGTAGCACCAATAGGCCTTTGAGTTGTTCTCGTACCCCAGGAGGATGCATTCGATTGATCGGACATAAACCTTTGGGTTATGTTTGTGGAGGATTAGCACAAATACTCTACATCCAATTTCCCAAATATATGAGTAGTCAGGCTTCTTTCTGTACCACAGCTCATCTGGAGTGACGTTTTCAGCAGCGCATGTCTTGGTTTTCCCATGTAAATATGCAGCTGTCAAGTAAAATTTGTCCCACAAGTATACTGGGCATTTTGCGGCAATTTGCATTGACCTAGCTTTACCCATCAGGGTACGATGCATTTGCTCCACTCATCCAATATGTGTGGATGTATACGGTGCGCTGACTTCCAGTATAATACCTCTTGATCTATACCATGCTTTATGGTCGTCTCCATTGAATTCACTGTCTCGACCTGTCCATAAGACTCTGAGCTTTTCTCCAGTTTCAGTTTCACAGGCAAATATCCAGGCCTGCAGCTCCGAGAAGCTATCGTCTTTGGTTTTCAGAGGGATAGACCAAGGTTTATTGGAGAAGTTGTCAACTATGTTCATGATGTAATAGTTTCCAGTGCGTGATGCTACCGCCGCCTTCCCAGTCAAGTCTACTCATATCTTCCCAAGCCTCCTCATTGCTCTATGCCCACTTCCTTCTTCCCTCTCCTTCAGTACAGGCGTTCTTGCCTGTTTACCAAGGATACAGTGGTCACATTTAGGTGGCTTTGAGGAAAAGGTTCGGGGCATACCTTTGACTATGCCATTTTGTGCCATCTGAGTGATTGCCTGAAAGTTGGCGTGTCCCAGTCTCCTGTGCCAGGTCAGGATATTGGATGAGGCATAGATGGCGAGTGCTTGGTGTGAATAGAGGTCGAGGGCATATAGGTTCTTGTTGGGCAGTAGGGTTCCGGTTGCAACAACATCCCTAGTAGGTAGCTCAATTAACTTTGCGCTGGTCTTACTAAAGGTTGTCTCGATGTTTGCATATTTTGCAAGACAACTGATGGAGAGCAATTGCACTGTAGATTTTGGGACGAGGAGTACATTGTGTAATTCAATTGTTGATCTGCCTTGGACTTGGAGTCGAATCTTCCCTATCCCTGTCACATAGATTGATGATCCCCCAATGCCACGGATTGGTTGTTCAGGAATTGCAGTCAAGGTCGTAAAGTCTGAGGAGTCTTGTGTAATGTGGACCATTGCTCCTGAGTCGAGATAGAAAGGTAAGTGTTCTGCGGTTGCTGTGACTAAAGCTGTGTTCTCAATTTGATTGTTGTTGGTATGATGGTCCAAATCTATGCTGGTTCTTGCCTCCTCCTCAAGGACAATCATGGCGTCAAACTCTAGCTCCTCTATGTTGAAGAATGTGGCGTTGGGCAGCCTGTCAGTTGTGAGACCCGTGAACTCTGTTTTATGTTGAGTGGCACCTATCTTGCCCTCACGAGCCATGACATATGCTGCTATGACATCAGCATCCCCTTCCAGAGTGAAGGCTGTCCCCCCAGAGGGAGTTATGGTGACCTTTGGACTCGACTTCTTCCGCTCCTTGTCTTTTGCCTTAAAGTGTGCCAATCATGCCGTATGGGACTTCTTGACGGTCTTTCCGACCATACTGCCCCCTTCAAGAATACACCATGGTAGCGTGTGTCCCATAAAATTTGTGTGTCCCCTCGATTTACACCTTTTGCAGATCAGTCTCATGTATTTTGATCCTTTTGTTGCTGTCGTGGTAGCCAGGATGACATCCTCCACCCCCGACTTGTCAGCGTCAATCAGGGTCTGCTCTCCTTTGAGGACCGCCAGATTTCAGAAGGGCCATACTTGGTCGTATCATTTGCGGCTGTAAGGTCCCTGGAGATTATGGATCGGATGTGGGCGTAGGAGCAATTGGACAGTGCAGACAAGATCATGATCAATTGTAGGAGGTCCTTTGTAACGTCCCCAGCATTGAAAGCACAGTTGATCTTCTCGATTATACCGTCCGCTGTCTTAGTGAGAGACTCGGAGGGAGAACATTTTGTTGTGAGAGCTTCCTGGAGTAGACGGACTTGCTGAACCGGTACGGCCCCGCCGTGCCTGTCCTTCAAGTATGCCCATAGGGCCACCGGATCCTGCTGATCAGCGCACAGTTTCTGCTCCAATGGTGATAGCGCACATTTGATAAAGGAGCATGCCAGACGGTTATTGCTGGTCTATGCACGGCGTGCAAGTGGTTTGTACGTAGGGTGTGGGGCCAAAGGTGCATTGAACACATATTCCCAGAGTTGTACCATAGACAGCTCCAGGTCCATGTTGTAGGACCATTCTGGCCACTTCCCATTGTCTTTATCCAGAATGTGGCCGGTCCAGCTTGCTGACACTTTCTCTACAGGCAAAACTATGGGGTTCGCCAAATTATTGACTTTGCACATTTTGATGATTTGATCGGAGGAGAGCATGGGGGTCGGAGAAGGAGGACTTGTGGGGGGTTTGGATTCTATAGTGGGATTCATCATAGTGAGTGCAGTGCGCGGTAGTAACATGGCACAGAAAGAATAGTAAGTCGTCCGCTTGAATCATGTGCGGTTTCAAAGATAGGGTCCGAGAATCTTGAGGGACGGTTATGCCAAGTGCAAGAAAACAAGAATGTATGGTCTCGTTGATTTAGTCCAAGCATATAGAGCAGCAAATTCCCATAACCTGTTGGAAACTAAACCAGTGGGACTTAGTAATCACAGATACTTGTAAGTATCTAATCCTCAGTCTGTGTAACAATGACTCAATTCTGTACCTAGTAATCACAGATACTTGTAAGTATCTAATCTGAGGTACAGTCAGTACATTTATTGTAATCGTATCATATAAGTTATGCTCACCCTCAGTCTGTGTAACAATGACTGAGGGTATTGTCCATCGTAATGCGTATATATATATGAGTCCATGTCTGCTTTGTTCTGACCAGCATGATAGGTGTGATATGGTGTGGGGGTTGTCTCTTTGTGTTGCACGCATACGGTGTCATGGCCATATTGGCCCTAGATCTCAACACACTGATGTGCTGCACTGCAGCAGAAGGATCCTTAGACTTGTTCTTTTTGGATTTCCCTCTGCCGGGTGATTAGTTATGTTGTATTATACTGTCTTTAATAAACTTTGAATTTCCCTCTGCCAGTTGTGTAACTTAGCTGCAACCTCCAGAGGTTGCCCTTACAGCAGAACAAGTCTCCTAATCCTAGTCTGGAAGCCTCTTATAACTGCCAAAATTCTTTGGGCTCCTATTTGTTGCTTTTCCACTGGGCTTAAGCACCAATGTTATCTATGTTTCACCTGGCCACTTTAGAAGCTCTCTTGGTGCTACAGCCTCTAGCAAGGAAGCCGGACGCTTCTTGATCCTAAACCACCATCACCTCCTCCGGGGTCCTGGTGGTTTTTGGTCGTAGCTAGCATAGAATCCACATACCACGGCGTTAGCCTCTGGCAAGCCACCTCTCCTCAGACTCTTTACTGTCTCTCACCTCTCGACACACTCTTGTGACCTGTGATGTCCCCAACAATTTGCTCCTCCCGCAGATCTTCTGGTAGTAGCCCCTCTTTTAACAGAACCCCTGGATACCCATCTCCGCTTTCGGCTCATTCCGACCTCACATCCCTCATGGCAGTTGACTCAGGCATGATCAAATCAGTATCCGATGCGAGACGCTGGCTTGAATCCAGAGGCTGGATTCTAGCAGCAGAGCCATACAATAGGACTAAATTGGCCAGTGTCCTAGTGACAGCTGCTTTAGCACCCAAGATCCCTTACCTCAAGAACGTGGCTCTGGCTGTAGCCTTTGTCCTAGAAGCTGATGTCATCAATCAAATGTCGTCAATATTAGCGGATGCAGTAGCTACAAAGGCTCTTGGTAAGCTCTTCACCGCTGTTGACAAGCTGAGTTCATCTGCAGATTTTATATCAGCCAATGACACCAATTGCATGGAGGCTTCCCTCACCCTAAGCTCAGTCACCAAAGACCTGGACCGCATTACTTCAACCCTCTTGGACACAGTCTCTCAGTTGCAGATGCCGCCACCACCAATGCCTCAGTCCTAGCCCACCTGGGTGTCAATAGCAAAAGCTGGAAACTTGCGCCCTGCCCCCCAGCCTACATTTGCTACCCCACAGTACTGCTCTCTCTCCCACAAGGACGCTACCAGGATCCAACAATGTATCCTACGCAACACAAGGACGGTGCTCATACAATTTAATTCCAACAATGTTGGAACTCCGTCTGACCCTACGGTGGCTGGAGCGTCCAAACTGCGGACCGCACTCAACTCAGCTCTCAAGGCACTTGACAACAAGTCCCAGCTTATCTGTGAGCTGGAGGAAGGAGAGCTGGAGGCTTCTCATAGCCAGATGGTGGCGATAGGGCTCAATAGAACCAGCCCCAGTGCGTACTTAGCCGAACTTGATTCAGCTGACTCTGCCACTAGATTCCGCCATTATGTAGCCACTGACTGGTTACTCTTGAGTGACCTGTTTGGAGATAGTGCAGAGACAATAGACAAAGCTTTCAGCCTGATAGCCAGATTTGTGCCGTGCACTGGCTCCTTTGACCCAGACCTTGCTGACAGCCTCCGCCCGTTGGCTTAAATGCCCTGAACTCCGCTTGCTGGACCAAACAGTTGCGTTGCTCAAGATCATATGCTCAGATGCCCACTTTGCCAACGCCATGATCTCAGGCAGAATCTTCATTAGTGGCCAGCTAGTTCCAATCCGCAAGGACATCAGGGAACCACTCCAGTGCAGCAACTGCCAGAAGTTTGGCCACATGAGGAAGAACTGTCCCTCCTCTGCTGTTTGTCACCGCTGCTCTAGCACTGATCATGATACTTTTAGGTGTGCAGCCTGAGGCTCCAGCTGCGCATTGTGCGGCCCCAACTCCACCCACCCCAGCTCAGATAGGACCTGCCCCGAGTTCTTTTGCCGCTGCTCCAACCTCGACACCAACTTCCCTGAGAATAGGATGCCACTCTTCCTAACAAATGAACCATCATCCTGGGCCACGGCTTCATCAAAGCACGCCCCAAAACCACACAGAGAGCTCACAACACCCCCGCTCAACCATTCCCCACAACAGCCAACTCAACCAAGCCAGCAGACCAAGCGGAAGCCCACCGATTCACGTGCTCCATCCTGGATGAGCAATCTGGATGAATTTGGCTTCACATCTCAGCCAGCTCAACCGTGAGCTGGGCCCAGGTCAGTCTACTCCACTCCCCTTAATTAATGACCTTCCGCCCCCCCCAGATCTCCAAGTAGCCTCAACTACACCCCCGCCTTCAGCTCCTACATAGGTGACTCCAAGAACTCAGCGCTGATTGATATCCGTCAAACCCATGACAAGTCCAGATTGGCGGTCTACTGCAACAGTTCAGGTTACAAGAGAGGAATTGGAGCCTCGGCCATCCTGTTTACAGGAGACAAGGAGCTAGTGTTGCTCAAGTACCGCCTAGGCTCAGCCTTGGAGTATACTGTCTATGAGAGGGAGGCAGTGGGTCTCACACTAGGCCTGCATCTTCTCTCCTCCCTCTCCCAACGTCTTTATGGGTTGACTATTTTCTGTAGTGACAGCCAGGCCATCATCAGGGGCCTCAGAAATCAGAGGCCCCATCCTTCTCACTACCTGCTCAACCACATACATGACTGTGCGGAATCACTCCATGCAAAGCAAGACCGACTGCGTTGAGCTCGTCAACACTGCCTCAACCACGGATCCAACATCCCCTTTGCTCCTAAGACTTCCAGCATCATCAACCTCCAACTTCATTGGAGCCCAGGTCATGTCAATTTTATACCTAACAAACGCACTGACACTCTAGCTAAGGAAGCAGCCCTGGGCCAGTCAAGCGAGGCAAGGCTCCTGCCCGCCTATCTCAGGGCCAAACCCCTCCCTCTCAGCATATCAGCAGCTCGTCAGGCTGACATTACTGCCCTGCAGGTTGCTTGGAAACAACGGTGGAAGAAATTCCCCCGGTTCAACGCAGTGCAGTGCCTTGATAAAACTCTACCTTTGAAGAACTACCTCCACCTAGTCCGTGACTCCAGTTGCCAGCACTCGGCCATTCTTACGCAACTGAGGACCAGTCACCTCCCACTAAACCAGCACCTCTTCCGAATTCGGAGGGCCAAGACTCCGACGTGCCCCTACTGCCAAGGTATCACAGTTGAAACAGTCCACCACTACCTCCTGGAGTGCCCTCAATACCACCATGAGCGCTTCTTACACCTTACGCGCCTGTTGAAGAGACAAGCTGAGTCACTGACCTATCTGCTGTCTGCACTGAATGCTCTCACCCACTTGCTTAGATTTGTTGAAGCAATGAAACGCTTCAAACAGACAAACTCCCCCTTGCAAGAAGCTTCCAGCCAACCCACCCAAACACCATTGTAACCCAAACACAATCTGTCCTACTTACTTGCCATCGCCTCCTCAGCTACCTCGTCACAGTATTTACCTCGACACATTCCTAATTACGGCATAGGCTCTCCTCCCAGCAATTTTACTGACTCCTGACAGGTCTCTTGTTGGTACCTGGCCTCCTGCTTGTCCCAACCCCTGCCTGGCCTACCTGGGTTTTAGTCGCACCATCACCCACAGTCTCCACCAGTCCAACCTTATTTCTTGGTCCTAACAGGGGAGATTTTCTTAAAACGTTGCTTGGACACACCGGCTCGCTCATTCTCCATGTATGCAAGGGGGGCGATGCACTCAGATGCCCTTGTAGAGCTAGGATTACATTGGTAGTACCGTGCAGCATGAGCGCTAAGCATTCCATGCATGTAATTAATGGATTTAAAAAAGAAAAAAAAAAAAGGAAGTCTGGACCTGCCTGCTCCATGTAGAAACACAGGTGCAACTCTCCCTTACCCAATATACTGCCAAACTCACCCACCTCTGCCAAACTACCAAAACCATCTCTGATTTCCTCTGCACGCTTCTCGAATGCCTTGCTTTGGTGCCTACCTTACTGATGCAATGCCCTCACACCATGCAATCCCCTCTCCTAATGTGGGAGCGCTCCAATATCCTGCACTCAGCAATCCTCAATGCATACAATGGTGACCGTGTGTCCAAGGAACGTTTTCTCTGATCCTGTGTCACCTACATCCAACACTGCAGCAACAACTTTGTTTCCAATGAGCTGAAGATTGTGTGAGTCCTGTCCTATATGAAGTCAAGATGGGCAGTGTTGAGGTATGACCATGCTTGACACATATGCCACTGTTATTGTGCTGGTTTTGGGAGCATTGAGCCATCAGTGAGGCCATCAAACCTTATTTTCTTTTCTTTGTTATGTCGAGTACACAGAAACATGCCCTTAGCTGTCCTCACTTATGTTGAGACACTAAGGGTATGCATTATTTACTTACTCATTATTTACTATACTTATAGTCACCTATAGAACTAATACTTTGTATTGCTCTATAGGCAGCCACCTACGTGATGAGGGTTTTCCAATGCCCCGGTGGTGTTGGAAGCTTTGTGGACTGAGCCAAGTTCAAACAGGAGTTCAGGGACAAGTTCTTCCTTCAGAACTCAGCCAAAACTGCCATGCTGGTCCTGCAAAACAAGGATCAGTACACCTGTTTGCAGATTTCAACCTGCTGGATCCCCTGCCTCTAGCATTCCCTCATAGAGAGGCTCTTTATGAGGATGACAGACATAGCAGAGAGGGCCCTGGCCAGGAAGAAGAATGTGATGGGGAGTTCCTGCTTGCACCAGACCCAGAGCTTCCAGACAAAGCCATCAAGGTAGGAGACCACATCTATGCCACTACACTATGACCCCTGCCAGTTGTGGAGAAGATCCAGGACAGCCAGACCACTTCCCAGCAGCTGGACCAGGCCTTTGCAGCAAACGCCCCTCTACAAGCCTTCTGGAATGCGGTCCCCAACCACCTGCACGACTTTGAGGACGTCTTCTCCAAGGCCTTGTTTGACTCCCTCCTGTAATGCAAGCAGTAAGACCATGCTATTGAGATCCTGCCAGATTTGAAGCTGGCCAACTGCAAGGTTTATCCACTCGCACCCAAGAAGCAGGATGAACTTGACACATTCTTCCAGAAAAATCTGGAGTCCAGACAAATCTGCCCCTCAAAGTCCCAATGGCCTCTCCAGTGTTTTTCATCAAGAAGAAGGATGGGTCCTTCTGAGTACCAAGTGGAGAAGATCCTGGACAGCCATTTATTCCAGCATAAACAGTACAAGATCAAGTGGAAGGGCTATGGTATTGAAGACAACTCCTGAGAACCCACCAAAAATATTCATGTGCCTGCCCTTGTCTGGGACTTCCACTGTGACCACTCCACAGCACTCGGAGTCATCCATGGCCTCTACTCCATCTCCCCAACCAACTGCGCTATTTGCAAACTGTTCTACCTGGTCCATCAAGACGCCACACGGGACTTCCATTTCTGGAACTTCCTTTTTTAGAACTCCAGAGTTCTCTAGGGATTTCCAGAGATCTCTGGGAAGCTCCCATGCCTTCCAAGAATTACTGTATAGTCATTTTCACACCTCCACCGCCTATGCTGATGTGCCACGCCATGGCAGAAGGATTCTTAGACTTGTTTTCTTTGGATTTCCCTCTGCCAGGTGATTATTTATATCTCCTGTCATATTGTACTGTCTCTAATAAACTTTGGATTTCCCTCTGCCAGTTATGTGACTTAGCCGCAACCTCTGGAGGTTGCTTTTACAACTATACAATAATATTAATTAAATTAATAAATAATTATTATTTGTTATAATAATTATTATATACTTTTACTGAGGCCATAGAACCACAGTTCTACAGCTAAAGGTCTGTTATACTAAGCATCAGATAAGCAATAAGCATTGCTAAATGATCTGATGTTGGATCTTGAAGAAGCACTGGAATTTGATTGGCATTGCTAAAGGTTCTGAAGTCAGCTATCTTTGATTGGGGATCTGATAGGAGGTTGAGCCTGGAGTCAGGTAATTGTCATGTGATTGCTAAGTCAAGTGGTTGCCAAGATCCTATAGTTGCTAAGTCCCATGATCATACACGTTGCGTCCTGAAGCCTGTGTTCAATTTCTGCTTGTTGCAAAATATAAGTTGCTAAAAATAGTGCTGGTGTGCTGAGCTCAGCCAAAGGCTTATCATTTCTCCCCAACTGAAAAATTGACTATCTTCAGTCAATCACCATTGTCATGTATTGCTATGAGGTCCATGCGCTCAACAACCTCCTCAAAAATCCTGATGACCATGTTTGGGACTTCATTGAAATCCCCTGTAAGCAGCTGATTTCAATTCCTTCTCTAACTCTCCAGCTTTCTCTCATGTCTTTAACTCTTGCCAAATCCAATGCCCATGCCTTGGTGCTTGTCTTTATTGCTAAGGCAATGGTTTTTGTAGCATGTCATGCTAGTAAGAATGCTGGTACATTGGAGTCATTAATTGTCCAAATGCTGAGGTTGCTGAAGCAGTGGAAGGCCCACAGGTCATCTGACGTAGTGTGGTTAGATGAGGGGGCTCTGCAAGACTGGTGCATGGTCCGGGCCCTTGAGCATCCTGGAGTGGCTTAGCTAGCACCCTACAAGGTATGTGTCATTTAGCAACTATTCTAGCCTTTACTGGCCATTTAGCAACCTCAACCCCTTTCTATCCCTTCTATCAATGACAAGCTGGCAGATATTTTGAGCAGGGTCTTGCTTTATTGGTAAGTCCTAGAGGTTGCCAAGGGTAAGTCGCTTATTCTCTGATTCTGAGCTCTTAGCTGAACTTTTCTCCAATAGCAAGGAGGTGCTAATTGTTGAATCTATCTTGGCATAACAGCATGCTGCTCGTTAGGCTCTTTGGGCAGAGGCATAGCAGCAAGAGGTGGAGGAGAGGGAGTGACAGTGGCAAGAAGATCTTTGAGCGAAGGCTTTAGCAAAGCGGTCAACAGTGGCCACAACTGAGATGCCTGCTCCAAGCAGGCCTAGCAACAGTGCCCCTGTGGCCTCCAGTTCCACCTTAGTGGCCTCTACTTCTGTATTGTTGGGCTTTCCCTCTGCTGCACCTAGTATAGCAGCTGTCAACAACCTTGCCAAGATGCAATGGGCACAGTACTATGCCCATTGTGAGCAGTGTGTTGCTGCTGACAATGAGAGCCCCACGCCAGCAGCTTCCAGGCAGGGCTCAATTTCTCAGGTGTCTTCCAAGCACAAGGTACGTCTTCTGCTGACTGTTTAAGTCAACCAAAGCTGCTATGTACAAGGTGAGGTTTCTTCTTTTTTAGCTACCTTAGCGACTGATTAGCAGTACTCCAAGTGCCAACCCTGACCATCTTCACCAATGCCAAGTTGAGAGACCTGCTAGCAACTCAGAGGGCCAAAGTTGTGCTAGACACAGGAATGGGAGCTAGAGTTGTCATGAAGGATGCCCAGGGGAAGAAGACCATAGTGCCTAGTCAATGGCAGGCTTACAAAGAGTCCAATGGTGCAGTAAGTGTTGCTTGGCTATTTAGCAACTGATTTGACCTTTGCCGATCTTAGTGTGACAAATGCTGAGCCAACAACAACTCAGAGGCATGCTGATTTTTAACCAGCATGTTACCTTTCTACTGCTGTGATGCCCTCAAAAGAGTGTGCACTTATAATGGCCTCAAGTCTTGTGAACATGGCAAGGAGGACCCCATAGTCAAGCATACCTTTGAGCAGTTGGTAAGAGTCAGGTAAGCGAGAGAATTTGTGGAGGCTCAGCAGAAGCTAGTTGGGGCTGGCAGCATTGCCAACATCAGTGAGGAGAGCATGGTGCTCCTGATGATCCAAGGCGCAATGGCAGTGGCAGCTGGTAAGCAACAGTCTACTCAGACAAGAAAGGACAAGGGCAAGGATAAGGTGGCAGCCTTGGCAACTGAAGAGAAGGAGGAAGCAGCTCCTTTAAGCCATGGAGAGAAGCAAGTTCACTCCCCTTTTGGCAATTCTGAGTCCTCTAAGTGGTCTTGTTTGGCAACTGGTAACCTGCAAAGCACCAATCTGGATGACTTGGCAACCCTGCTGGCTAGCATGCCTGCCTTCTTTGTTCCTAGCAACCCCAAAGCCGGTCCTAGCAGTACTGGTGAAGTAGAGGAGGAACTTGGTGAGCAGGATGCTGAGGGTGAGAACAAGGAAGGTGAAGAAGAGGGAGGAGAAAAGGAGGTAGGACCCTTCTCCAGGCGCTGGGTGCCACTAACCTCTTGGCATTCTCAGCTGGCAGCCACATAGGAGATGCCCTCTGGCAACAAGGACTACAAACAGGAAGAGTGCCCTGCCTCTGTTGCAAGGAGTTGTTATACTCCATCACTGGTATAAGGTTACTAGAGAAGTTGGAAAGGTTCATGGAGCAGGCCGCTGGGATAGAGTTGGTAATGGCATAGAAGATGAGGATGGTGGACAACAAGATGGTGAGTATGAGGAGGAGAAAGAGGACACTGGGGCACAGTGTTACAATCTAGGACTGGGAAGAGGCATTATTGTGGCAGGAGCGCAACAATGTCCAAGCTGAGGACCTTTTGCTGCTCTGCCTCTTCCAGTTCCCTGCCAACCACAACCAGGCCTAGCACCTATAAACTTTTAATTTAGTATTGTCATACATAGCATGAGATCTTGGAGATGGAAACAAAATGTAATATATATCTTTTTGGAACTTGCAAGGGTGTGTGATGAGAAGCAGTAGTAAGAAAGTCTGTGTGTATAGTAAGAGAATGTGGGTTTTAAAAGACTTAGAAAAGAAAAAACTTAGCAAATGTGGTTATGTAGAAACTTAGGCTTTTAAGAGAATGCTCAGTAGATCATCATAGCAAAAAACCCTTGTGTGGAGTTGCGCAAAGTGCCAGGCAGCAATCAAAGTTGCTATTGATGCATCTTGAAGTAATGTAAAAAGTCTGTAGAGTAAAGTATAAGTGAAAAGGAAAGAGAGTCGGTAAAGAAAGTGAATGTAATTTTCTTAGCCTTGGCAATTTTTCAGTCTTCTTCTTCCTCTGGCAGCAAGTTGTTGTCATCCAGTAAGTTGGTTTCTTCAAGTTCTCTAAGTCTGGCAATATCAATGTCTAGCACTTTGAGCAATAAAGTTATGTGATCACATGCAAGGTAAGGGAGTAGGTGAAAAGCAGCAACTGGTCTGTGCAGTACCAACTCATCTAGTTTACAAAGGACATAAGTGCCTCCACAGTTACAAGAGATAACTACCAAAGGCCCTAAGTAACAAGGACACATCTTCTTCTTGTTCTCAATCTTGGAGTTCTTCATGAGCACTAGCAATCCATGGCCAAAATTGTAGTCTTTGATGGTTACACTGTGGGCCATTTCAAACCTTAGTGCTGCTTTGCACCTAGCGCTAAAAACAGTTTTGTGTAGGCATGCTAAGTCTTCACTTTGTTGTTGAGATCAATGGCACATTGGGCTATGAGGTCAGTGTCAGGGGACTTCCATTTCTGGAACTTCCATTTTTGGAACCCTGGAGTTTTCCAAGGACTCCCAGAGATCTTTGGAACACTCCCATGTCTTCTGGGAAGTACTGCACAGTCATTCTCATGCCTCTGCCACCCATGCTGATGCACTGCGCTGTGGCAGAGGAATCCTTAGACTTGTTCTCTTTGGATTTCCCTCTGCTAAGTAATTAGTTATATTTCCTGTTGTACTGTATTGTTCTAATAAACTTCAGATTTTCCTCTGCCAGTTGTGTAACTTAGCCGCAACCTCTGGAGGTTGCCTTTACAGTCAGTAGTGGACAATAGAGAGTTGGGTGCTGGTTGCAGGTAAGTTGCCTCTATGATGTTGGCTGGAAGAAGCAGATGGGTGCTGGTTGCTGCATAGTAAGGTGAGCATCCCATGCACTTGTGTATAGTTACTCTTTCTGACCAGAATACTGAATAAGTTGCTTTGCTCCACTTGGACTTGTTGCCATCTACTGCCTTGAAGAGGGCTTGGCAGATGTCAAAGTGAGGGCGCTCCACAAGACCGTTAGTGTGTTTGTTGTAGCCAGAGATGCATATATGGTGAATGTTGTACTTCTTGGCAAGGTAAGTTAACACCTTGATGATGGAGGCACCATTATCAGTAACTATTTTTCTTAGCACACCCCAACAGCAGATGACATCTTCAAATAACCACTTAGCAATAGCATCTGTGTTTTTTCTTTGCAGCATCCTAGTCTCAGGCCAATGTACTAGTAAGCAGTGACCTTGGATAATGTACTTGTAGTAACCAGACTTGGGCATGTGCATTGTGTCAATATAGATTTTGCTGAAGAGAGGCGCTAGTATGGCAACAGTCAGAGAAATGAGTAGTTAGCAAGTCTGCTGTATCTGACAGAAGTAACAAGTCTTTACATACCAAGCAATATCTGCTTGCATGTGAGGCTACCAGAAGTGCTCCAAGAGTTTAGCACGTGTGGCATAGAGTCCTTTGTGTAAGTCATCATGCATTGTGCATAAGATCCTGAGTTAGTTGCTAGGCTGCACCACCAGCTTGTGTGCACCATCCTTGTTGCATCACCAGAGTCAGTTGTTGCTGAGGAAGAAGTTGGTGGCATATCATATGAAGGTGGCATAGTCATCATTGCTAAGGTCACAAGGTTGCTTAAGGGAATCTAGCTAGTCTCTGATGGTGTTAAGGCACTTGTTGTCTGCTTGTCCCTCAGCGCTTCTGGGTACTGAGTTGTAGACAAGGTCAGTACTATTTTCTCAGAGTGTCTTGGGTTCTCCAACTCACTTAATGGCTGGCAATTGGTTGATAATGTTGGCAGTAAAGAATGTGAGAGAGGCTGTAAAGTAAGTCAGTTGATAAGGAACAATTGGATGAAGGAAAGCACTAGGGAGTTGGTTGCTACGAAGCAGTCAGATTGGAATTTGAATAAGGTGCATAAAGCCATAAAGGCAATCTATCCAGTTGCTAAAGACATTGTTATTGCTTTGGTTGAGAATAGGATTGGTTGACTGTAGAAGTTGGCAGGAAAGTCCATCAGGTCTATGAAAGATGCCTTTGACGTGTACTAGTTCAAAGTGAAACATAAGGATAGTAACTATCTAGCAATTCATGCTAGTGAATGGCTGTATGTTAGGATTCTGCAACATGCCCTTGATGTACCTGGCATCTACCTCGATAATAAGGTTGTGCATATCAAAGAGATACATCCTTAGCACCTGGAAAGCTTTAAAAAGACCATAGAGTTCCAATTTGGTCTGACTATAGCACAACTCTCTGTTGTTTAACATTATTGACCCAAATTGGTTGTAGCACCTTTGTTTCCAATTGTTGCTAAGTCACTGACATAGGAAGAAGCCAACCGCAATACAGGATGTGTCCACCACTAAGATCACGATCACCAGGTCTGGCAACTGGTAGTCAATGGGTACAAGCAATTGGACTTCAATGTAGTGCTTTTACTAGATTCTGCTGGGCGGCAACTTGCTTGGGACCAAATTCAATGAGGCATTAGCATGTGTGAGTTGGGTAAGATGATGGGCACAATGGGCAAATTTTTTGATAAATATGCAGAGAATGCCAACAGTCCCCAGGAAGGCACATACCTCTGAAAGATTGTGGCATACATCTCATCTCCATGATTGTTGCCAATCACCTCCTTGATGGTGGATGAAAACACATATGTGGTTGTTCTGGGTACTAGTCAGTAAATGTCAGTGCTTTAGCAAGCTTCTCTTTTTGGCAACCTCTAGGAAAGGTTGGCACTGTGCAGTGGATGCCAGAGTTTGGGTTGCTAATTGTCAGTGTTGTTTTGTCATCTAAGAAGGTTCTGACTTGAGCATGCTAAGATGTCAAAAAGTCTTCTTAGTAGTATGTCATAAGCAGAGGAGCGTAGTATGTGAATTTGCAAGTAAAAGGTGAGGTTGCCAATGATGCAAGGTACATTCTTGGCAAGCCTCAGCAATTGGTCTATGGTGTCATTAGCACTTTGTATGTTAAGCACAATACCTGGATCATATATCAAGCCCAGACAACTTCAGCAGACATTGAGATAATTTGAGACCTGCTATTACTATGGCCTCAATCTCTTTGCAACTGTCAACTATAAGCATTATTGAATGTATGGTGTGTGAGTCCTGGGCAACTGTAAGTATAGCAGGGTCTTCTTCTGGCACTAGCAACTTGATGTATGATTACACTGGGTCCACTGAAGTTGCATCAGCAAGTTGTTGTGCAAAGTTGGGGTCAGTTAGGGCAGGGTTGGTAGTGACAGAAAACCCAGGTAAAGTGTTGTCAATATCTGTATTATCTTGTATAGTTGCTGGGTGTTACTGCTGTTTTTACCTGATTCCTGACATCTGGCACTATGCTGCACAGTTTTTCCACTAACAAAGTGACTAGTATTTTCATGATGCAGCTAAAGACTGTCACGACCCACTCCTGGGCCTGAGCCCCGGGCCCGGGACCACACCACACACCCTGGCAAACACCCCTCGCACGACCTCGACTCGGGACAAACTCCACAAACACCCAACACGGTCATCACGTCATACTCCGGTCGACCCTAATGTTCCCCCTGGACACCCCACGGACACTACTGACGACCCCTGGAGATCCCCGGCGTGACAGCACGGCGACCCACACAACATCCGACGCATCATGCATCATTCGACGCATCATGCATCATTCGACGCATCATGCATCATTTGATGCATCATGCATCGCCCTGCGCATCAACCCATGCATCATGCTTCGTCCCGCATCAACTCCCGCATCATGCCTCATCGCGTCCTCTTGTCGCGCCACGTCCTCCTTCACGCGGCGCCACTGCGACTCCCAAAGCAATGGCACCACTCCCATCTAACACCCGTGGTTTTCCTTTGTCCTCCTAGGTGCTCCAGGACACCACCAGAGCCCTGGAGCAGCCCCCAGACCCAGAACCGGGACCCCGGACCTGCCTTATCGTGTAGTCAGTATATAAGCCCCCCCGTAGCACTAAGTACGATAGTCTTGATATTGCCCATACTCTCCGGTTTTCCTCTCGTATCGCTCCGGCCTCGTAACTTTGCCTCATACTTGTCTCCATTTCTATAGTCCGTATTCGTCTCTACTCTCTCGTCTCGTATCTGTCCATTGTCTCTATCTACTCTCTTAATTCCATCTCCTTTGCTCATCCGTCTCTTTCCTCCGTCCTCGTCTCTGCCTCAAGTTTCTCCTTCCCTTCCCTTCTCGTATTCCGATCTCTTATCTTAGCCGGCCTGCATTCTCCGCTCCCCTGAGTTCAGTTCTGCACCTGTCAAACTCTAAATTGCCTATTCACCTATCAGCCCCTTGATTTCCCTGGATAGTTCACCACCGGCACGCCACCCATCGCGCCGTCTAACCCGAACTTCCTCCAGTAGAACCTTCTCGTCCGGTGCTCGTCCCTTGCTCGCGCCAACCCTGGGACACTTTGTCTAATCTCCCCACGCTCCTGGCGCACGTCACCTCATCCCGGCACCTTCCTCCAGTCCTCTCCAAGTCCCGGCGTGTCCGTAGCTGTCCGAGTACGCTTGGTAAGGCCTCACCCAGAATTGCTGAGCCCCCGGGTCAGCGGAACCTGACAAAGACATGGTTGGATTTTTCTATGTTGTAGATAGGGGCAGTGGGATGGTAGCCTCTCTCAGGTCACTTATTAGGGGCAGCAAAGTTATGTTGGACAGGGGCAGTATAGCATGCAGGTAAACCAGCATAAGGGTGGAGAGGCAGTGGAGGTACGGCAGTAATGTCAGGAGTGGAGCTGGTGAGTTTAGTGACTGGAGCCATATTGGTTGTAGTAGGTGGTTGGGCGATGACAGCAAGTATGATGGCAGGCAGAACTGTAGTGTGTGTGAAAGGGTCAGTAGTGGCGGGCGCTAGGAGTTGGTAACCTTTCAATGGCTGCTTGGGCTGTTTGATTTCTACTCCATCAAAGACCTGATTCTTTATTAAAGCTAGTTTCCTTTCTAAACTTTCAATCCGTGCATCCTTGGTGAGGCTGCCAGAGTTGCTAAGCGTGTCCAGGTGCATAACTTCTAGTACCATTTGCTGCTGTAAAGCCTGTTCCACGTCAGGGTTAGCATTGCCATTTAAAATGCCAAAAGTTTCCAGGGTTTCTATGGTGCCATTCATCCATGCACTCTTGGTAGGACTTGAGCTTGGAATAATTAAGAATGATGGCACCAGAGGGAAGTACAACCTTGCTGTCAGCAGCTCTGTGAACACGTCCTTGGTGAATGTAATTTTCCAGTGTAGGGCAGCAGCTTACTTCACCACAGAAATGGCAAAAGTTGCTATTGAGGGTTGTAGTACAAGAGGTAGTAAAGCTAGTGGTGATCATGGTTTCAAGATAAGACATAGCATTAGCAATGGCAGTGGCAATGACAGTGTTCAAATCTTCCTTTTTGACATAGCAGTCAGTAGGTGGTTGAGTCAGCAAAGGGACAAGAGAGGTGGCAGGGACAGACCATGGGTGGCAGGAGGTCGGAAAGCACTAACTCCAGTGTCAGTGCCCTTGAGGATCCACTTACCCACCTCAAAGATGTTGTCTACATTATAAGGTTCTTCTAGGTGATGGTTGAACCATGTAATTTTGAGGCGCCTAGCAATTCTGGACTATAGCAACGTGGGGATACTCTGCTGAAATAAGCAACATTCCTTGTTACCATAGAGCTTGCTATTCTGTAAAAACCACCTAGCAACCCAAGTCATGGTGAGTATAGATGCCATGGTCAAAAGTGTCCTGTACTAGCTTCTGTAGTTTGCTGACTGTGTACCTTGTTGACTCCTCAGCACCAGGGTAAAGCCTAATAATGGCCACTTTCCATTTTTCATAAGTTTTTTTTTTTTTTTTTTT
>QLOM01003309.1:0-13139 GCA_003313785.1 Termitomyces sp. MG148 | reverse complement strand
ATAAGTTTTTTTTTCATAAGTTTTTTTTCATAAGTTTTTTTTTTCTTTTGGCTTTGAGGATTGGAGTTTGGAAGGTGGGAACGCAGACAGATGGGATCTGCCTTAAGCATTCAGAAAGGGGGACTGGAGCGTGCAAATTGTTTTGTTGCCTCAACAAACCTGCAGAGGTGCATTGAGGCATTGGAGTGCATTAGGACATGGGAGATAGACTCAGCTTTTCTCTTGAGAGAGCGGGTGAGGTGCAGGAAGCATTCTTGAGCATATTGAAGGCATTCAAGGAGATAGTGGGTGAGAGACTCAATGGTCAGGGCTTGACAGTTTGGACAGCATGGAGACTCAGCTTTGCGGATGCGGAAGAGGTGTAGGTTGAGCAGGGTGTGGCCCATGCAGAGTTGTGTGAGGCGGACTGAGTTGGTGTGGCCTAGGCCCTCGACAAGGCACATGTATGATTTTGATGGTAGGGATTTGTCAATTTTGTGAATTAGACCAAACCGAGGTGATTTCTCCCAACTGGCCTTCCACTTTTTGTTTGTGCACTGTAAAGCAGTCTGCCTGACAGCCAAGACGCTCTTTGGCAGGGGACCTTTCCTGAGGAAGTCAGGTAGTGAGTTGGCTCAACTGGACGCACTGAGGGCTGCTTTCTTTGCGAGTTTGTCTGCGTGCTCATTTGGGTGGAACCCTTCATGGCCAGGGGACCAATGGAATTGTAGGTTGATGACTCCACAAGAGCGCCAACTTCTACTGTTGTTTTGTCTGTTTGAACGCAGGATATGGTCTTGTTTACGTTGGAGTTTCTTGGCTGCGTCATGGGTTTTGTCGAGGAGATAGTAAGCTGGGTGTGGTTGTTGGTTCAAGAGTGCTTTGAGGGCTGCCTGACTGTTGCTTCCTAGTACAACGAGGCCTGAGAGATGTCAGTTGAAGCTGCGGAGAAGGTGGATTCTGAGGGAGAAGCCAATTGTCTTTGCCTTATACACTGTATGATCCTTCACTGAGCCAAGGTGGTATTTCAGGGGCAATGATTCCTTGCCGTCAATGTATAGGACTGCCACTGCGCCAATACCTCCCTCGAATCCCAAGCCATTGCAGTAGACTGTGTATTTCAATGTGTTGTGGGCTGTTGCTATTTCTTCAAGGGCAGTGTCTTTGGAAGCTGGGATACTGACAGAAAAGGATGGTATGTTGCTCAGGCTGCGTTTACACATGGCAATTGGCTCAATGTCTTGGGGAATGACCCTAGTAAAGCGGAAGAGGTAGTGGAGGGGGGGATCAGTGCTTCCTGACAAATCTTGCAGCTGCTTGTCGTACAGGTCTGTGAAGTGGGTGAGACAAAGGTAGTGAGGAGAGACGTACTGCCGTCCTTGTCAGGATTTTCTCAAGGAGAAGTTTGGCTAGTAGGAGGTTGGCATGGATATCCAATATGTCCCCAGCTGTGGTCCTCAGGGCCTCTGTTATCAGTTTTGCAGCCCAGTGTTACGCTGGACAAAGCGCCTTCATCATTGCCACTGATCCCTTGCGCTTCTTACTAAAAGAAGCCTTTGTGATGCCCGTGTACCATACATCTGCGGCATAGGTAAATGCTGGTGTAGCTACTGTATTGTAGAGTTGACAGACTCAGTGGGGCAGCATACCTCCAGATATCTTTGAAAGGCAAGAGATCTGGTTTGTCCACCATGTTGCTGTCACTATGATTTTCTGTGTATGGGAGGTCCATCTCAGTTTGGAGTCAAATGTTATCCCAAGGTATTTGTATGTTTCGGTCTTCTTCACTGTTTGGTCACTCTGGTCCTCTCCTGTGTGTGGTCTTTGTAGGCAGAGATCTTGCAGAAGGGGGTCATGGTGGGATCTTGGGAAATTCATTAGTGCGAGTTTAGTAAGTTTGAAGGGGGAGTTATAGAAAAATGACCAGTGAAATCCTCCCTGCGCTCTCGCCATCATATTGTGAATGATGTCATGTGTTTTGTCAAAGGTTTTGGCTATTGCAAGGAACATTGCATTGTCAACAAACCCTACCAAAAGTTCTGACTTGCTGCTAAGCATTGCTGTTTTGATGAGGGGTGCATTGTAGAACGCGTAGAAGATCATGGACAGTAGGCAGCCTTGGGTAGTAATCCATTCAGAGATATAGTCGTCAAAGACCAGGCAGGTGCAATGGTCTGTTAGCATTAGTGATGTCAGTTTGATAAATTGGGCTGGAACACCTCTTTCCCTCATGTTGTGGATGAGCTAGTTGCATACAGTGTTGGGAAAAGCACCTTGTACGTCAAGGAAGAGCGCTGTTGCAACCTTACCCACACGCCATGCATCTTTAATTTTGTGAACTACCAGGTGCATTGCATCCGTCGTATTGCAACCCAGTCATCCACTAAATTGACCAGAAGGTAGAAGTCCATGGCGTTCTGTGCAGAAGGATAGATCAGCTGCAAGCATGGTGGAGAAAAGCTTGCCCATTGTGTTCAGAAGGCCAATTGGCCTGTAAGCATTTGCACGTTGTAAGCTGGTTTTCCTGGTTTGCAAAGCACTAGAGTTGTGGATTCAAGCCATTAGGGGGAATAAACACCCAACAACATAACCACATCAAATATATAGTAAGAGGTGGTCGACGATAATCTCTGCGCATTGCCTGAGTATGATGTTGGGTAGGCCGTCCGGACCAGGAGCCTTGAAGGGTGGGAGGGCACGGATCATTGAGAGAATGCAGTTGCACGTGAAAGGGGCAGGGTCAGGGAGAAGCTTTGGATATGCGGTTGATGGTAGTAGGGGGGCAGGAGAGGGTGGTGGAAAGAAGGACTTAGCTAAGATATTGGCCTTGTCCTCATTGGATGTGGCGAGGCTCAGGTGGTTGTTGTTCCATTGTAGGGCCAGTACCCTATCACATGCCAGGTCAGAGGGTTCATGGGTTATGTACTTGTTAGCTAGGTAGATTTGCCGTGCACTGATGTCCTTGAGCCATTGGGTCCAGTGCTCCTCCTTTGCGCTCCTAATCTGGGCAGCCAATTCCCACAAGAGTCACTTGGATTTGTTGTGTGCTGGGTGGTGAGGTATGTCGTGGAATTTGAAAGAGAGACTACTTGCTTTGTTCTTCTCATTTCGGAGTTTTGAGAGGTTGTTGGACCACCAATGTTTGGTGTAAGAGCAAGGTTCTTTCACGGGTACTATTGTGGGTGTCGATGCAGTATTTTGTAGTGCTTCAGAGAGAAACTGAACTCTACGCAGTAGGTCATCCTTAGAGTGAATGGGGGCCGCTGAGGGCTCTGACTCCAGGCGGGCTTGTAGCTGATCATGAAATTCTGGCCAGTTTGCAGATCTGAAGTCCTTGTATGAGATGGGGGTACATCAGGGGATAGGAAGTTCAATCACGGTTGCTATTGGGAGATGGTCAATGATGGGTAGGCAGAGGTGCAGGACTACATTGCATATGATAATGGGATTGGACTCATCACGTGAGCACCAGACATTGTCTGGCCTTGTCCAGCTTCCACTTGTAGCTTGGAGGGTTGGGAGACCTGCTAGAAAAGTGAGCTCCATGCTGTGATCCCACAGGAGATCTAAGAGTGGTTGGATGAAGTTCTTGGTGCTGTTCAGGTTGCAATTGTCTGGAGTTTCCCAGAGTGGGTGGTGTCTGTTAAAGTCTCCCACCCATATCATCTGGTGAGGGTTTGCATGATGGGCATTGAGATGCTGGGTGTCAGACGTTAGGTAGTCAGAAAGGGCCTTGAGTGAATTATTGTGGGTGCAGTTGTTGTAGACATTGAAGAGTGAAAGGGTGCCTACCTTGCCGTAGAAGCAAACTGTGGATACATCAGTAGATGACTTGCCAGTGTGCAGAAGCTTTGGTGTTGCCAATTTGGTCAAGAAAGAGTTCCTGCAGTGCATGTTATTCCCAATCACTAGGATCTGCCAAGTTCAGGGGCGCTGATTGTGCCACATTGGATTTTTGAACATTTTCCTGCAGAATGCGGATGGAGCTTGGGGTTTTTGGAGGTCGTACATTCATTGGAGGGGAGGCGGTGTGGGGGTGGTTTTGCACTTGGGTCTCTGACTGTTTGTCTGGTTAGTGAATCCAAATTTGTCTGGGTTACCCATTCTGGTCAGAGCACAAGACAAGGGTTGGTGCTGAGGGAGGCCTACTGGGGCACAGTGCCCAACGTTTGGGTGTGATAATTGTTGGCTGTCAGAATGCAAGATTTTGGTTGCAGGGGCGGTTGATTTTGCTGGGGGTTTGCCCAATGGTGTTCCTGGCGGGGCCATTGTGGGTTTTGGTAGCACTATTGCCCAAGTGAGGGAGTTGTTTGAAGGGAAATAAGGCATTCTGTTTTCTAGTACATGGTTGTTGAGTGAATGTCAGGCACCACCTGTTGGAACTACCATGAGTAGAGTCAGGCCCGCAGACAACGCACCTTGCTCTAAAAGCAGTGCAGGCACGCAAAGAGTGACCTGAGGCTGCACAGGTCACACATTGCTTGACATCCTTGCAGGCGTTCCTGATGTAGCCATAGTGTTGACATTTATTGCACCACAGCAGTTTCCTGAGGTCCTTCCAAATTGTGACTTGTCTGCCTCCGATAAAAATGTGGTTCTGTATCATATTGTTTGCTGTATCTGCATTTCTACAGGAGATTTTTAGTGAGGTGATACATTGGTTCTCCGACCTTAGGTCAGGGCATTTGAGCCATTGTGCTGAGGTGATGGTCTCAAAGGCTAGGTTGTTTTTCTGTTTGATTGTATAGAGGCATGAGTATTCCTTGGAGTTGAATGAGCTAGTACAGGGAATGAACTGGGCTATGAGGTTGTATGTCTTGTGCTTCACCTCCAGACAGGTTCCGAAAATTTTGGCTAACTCCTCCCATTCCAGATCGGCATACTCTCAGAACCTCCTGGCAGAATCAGCTATGTCAAATTCGAGCAGAAACGCACCCCTGCCCAATAATTTCATTCCTACTACATGTGTTCTGACCAGTGACGAGTTCAACTCTCCCTCCTCTCCGTGGTCTGGGTCTGCTGCTTTGGCGTTGAGGCATTTAAGAATTTTGTTGAGATCATTGCAGAGCTTGGACACCCCTGCTGCAGATAGGTCAGTAGGGGCCTCCACATTTCTCTGTTTGAATTCCACCAGAACTGTTCTGGCATCCCTTGCTACCCTTCTCTGAATCTTCATCATCTTTTCTATTGTCATACTTGGTGGTGGCGGAAAGCTGGGATTAGGGTGTGCTTTGCAAGGGCTCATTCCTGTTGTCTGAGGTGACTCTGTCCAGCCCAAGGCGGCGTGGGCCGCATTGGCATAGGCTGATGTGGCAGGTGGTTTAGGGTGGACTCAGCTCTTTTAGTGTCACTTGCTGCTAGAAAGTCAGCAGTGGCTGTAAGGGCAACGCTTGATGTCTGCGGAACTCCTTCCACAGAGTCGGCAATGCAAGGGGCAAGCAAGAGTTGAGCAAGCACAGAGGTGGGCAAGAGTTGGGCAAGAGGCAAGCAAGGCTAACAGAGGGTCAGACGGCGCTAGATAAGCTTATGGTTGGTTCAGTGGATAGGCTAGAAGAACACTGCTATTGTTCAGCCTGGGGATATTCTATTCCACAGGCTGCCTATATATACTACATCAGTGGCTATGCTATTACTAATACTGTTTACTAATCAAGCCCTGGTATGTAAAGGAGTATGACTAACAATAATCAATGCTGAGTAAGGTCTGGGCATATGACTCATCAAGGCTGACTACTACAAGATGGAAGGAGAAAGGGTGGGCCAAGCGGCTGGTTGGATCTGCTAAGAATAGGCGTATCATCAGACTAAGCTCAGAATAGAGTTGAACATGGTTCGAAGACCAGTTCCCTGACAGTAGTGCTTAGTTTGTCTATTTTTCTGCTGACTTGTTGAATGGTTTTGTCAGCCACTGCCTGGGCTAGAGTGGATGAAATGTTGCCCATTATATCCGCATCAAGGAGAAAGGCAACCACAATGGTGGTTGATTTGAGTTCCGTCTGTTTGGAGGTCAGCACCGCCATGACCAGGATGCTCACCAGCTTGGTGCAGTCATAGAACTCTGCCGCTAGAATCCAACCTTTGGATTCAAGCCATACATGCGCTTCCTTGAGAGATTTGACCAGGCCATTGTCCATCGCCAGTAACGATTTGAGGTCAGAGTGCAACAGGACAATGTGGTTGGTGTCTGGGATCCCGGCACAGTTGGTACCTCTGGGGGGGCCCTGCAGAGAACCTTGTGGTAGCCATTTCAAAGCTCCTAGAAAGACGTGGAGTCAAGGTAGAAGACAGGATTGAAGAGTTCAAAGAGATTGAGAGAGAAAATTAGAGGTTTAGTGCTCAAAGAGACTGTATATGCTATTGATAATCTGAAAACTGCCAGGACCCCAAAAGGGATGGTGGTGGTTCCGGATCAAGAAGCGCTTCTCTTCATAAGTTGCTAATAGTGGGGGTCCAATAGGGTAGTCACCAGGCACAGGTGTGCTAAATTCTGAGAGTCCTGTCCAAGTTTCTGCCATGTCATAAGATACATATTGTGCTGCATACTCCTTCATTTGGGTGTGGTTGTCAGGGGACTTCTATTTCCAGAACTTCCTTTTTTAGAACCCCAGAGTTTTCCAGGAGTTTCTGGAGATCTCCAGAATGCTCTTGTGCCTTCTGGGAAGTACTGCATAGTTGTTTCCATGCCTCCACCACCCATGCTGATGCACCGCGCTGCAGCAGAGGAATCCTTAAACTTGTTCTCTTTGGATTTTTCTCTGCTAGGTGATTAGTTATAATTCCTATCATACTATACTGTTTTAATAAACTTTGAATTTCCCTCTGCCAGTTGTGTGACTTAGCCACAACCTCCGGAGGTCGCCCTTACAGCAGAACAAGTCTCCAAATCCTAGTCTGGAAGCCCTCTATAGCCACCAAACCTCTTCCAGCTCCTATTTGTTGCTTCTCCACTGGGCTTAAGCACCAACATTATCTATGTTTCAGCTGGCCGCTTCAGAAGCTCTCTTGGATGCTATGGCCTCCAGCACAGAAGCCTGGACCTGCCTGCTCCATCTAGAAATGCAGGTGCAACTCTTCCTTATTCAACATACCGCCAAACTCACCCATGTCACAACTCGCTAACCCAGCAGCCAGCTCCGGACCTCAAAACCACCTCTAAAGGTCCCAGAGAGCAACTCCCCCAGCAGCTCCACATCCTTGGACCAATTCCTGCCAGTGATCTCACTCCCACAACCATCACTAAAACCACCGTCAATCACCTTGGCCATCACCAAGTGTTCCCAAGAAGTCATGCAGGCCTCCCAGATATCACCAACTCTTCCCAGACATTGCCGGCTCCTTCCTGGCAATCATGCCATCACGTGCATCACCTGGCCATCACTTTGCCTCCCTTGTGCATCACCACCCCTGAAAGCTTCTGATGCTGCCACCACCTGATTGCCACTGATACCTGCACTGTAAGGGCGACCTCTGGAGGCTATGGCTCAGTCACACAGCTGGCAGAGGGAAATCCAAAGTATACATAGGTAATACAACAATAACTACTCACCTGGCAGAGGGAAATCCAAAGAGAACAAGTCTAGGGATTCCCTATGCCAGGAGTGATGCTTCCAAGGCTCCAGAAGCATGGGAAGTAACTGTATAGCATGACAAAAGCCACAATAAAATTTATAATCTAAAAAAGGAAAATCTCTGAAAATAATCAAAAACTCGGAAATTGCCATTGCCAGAGGTCATGCACATGTTTCATGTGACTTGCTTAGTAATTTGGAGGCTAGCCTTGAGATGACTAAGCCTCTGGAAACATTGGCTACACTTGTTTGAATGATAACTAAAGAACCAGAGCACCTCAAGGGCTGAGAATAGTACCAATAAATAGTGTTGAAAGAATAGAAGCAGTAAAGTAAAAGAGTGACAGCAGAAATAGGGAAATAAATAGAGGAAGAATGAAAGAATAAGGAGTGGAAGAAGGGAGAAATGAGGAGTCCCCTGACATGCACTCTATTGATTGAAACCGATACCTACCAACTTGTATAGAGTCCCAGACCTGGAGATCAAGGGCTTGGCCCAGGACATACCCATGAGAGTACTTAGGTAGTAGGATAGGGACTTAGTCAGGTAGTCATGATATTGCATAACCGACACCGTATTGTTTGCCCAGTATTTTGTTTTGTGCTCCTGAATCCATTTCTGCTTGTGTGTCGTGACTCTGCCTTGTATTGTGCCTGTTTTTAACTCTGTTTCATCTTGTGTCTTGTACTCATCTCAAATCTCTCGCCTTGTACTCTCTCTCTCTCTCTCTGCCTCATGACTCTTTCCCAGTTTAGTCCTGACTCATGTTTCCTTTTCCTTTTACAGATTCCGACTCTTCTCAAGTCCCGGCCTTGTTCCTAACTGCACTCCGGTTCATTTCTTTGTATCTCTCTAAACCCTGGTCCAATTCTATCTAATCTTGCCTTACCTGCTTGACTCAAATTGTAGAGCCCGTAACCTTCCCTGCCTCACTTCCTCTAATTGACATTGCCTCCAAACTTACCCAGAATTTCCTATGCACTTGCCTCACATCTTGTGGTTTGCCCTGGAGATCCTTTAAACGCCCATGCCCGTTCTGGAGCATAGCATTTTGCCCCTAGAGCGGTTTGCTCCCCGGAGCCCTTGTAGGTCCTAGAATTGTACACTGGAGCTATTGTGTCTTCTTGTAAGGGCCTCACCCAGTAGACTGAGCCCCCGCAGTCAGTGGAACCTGACAATCCACCTCTGACAAACTACCAAAACCATCTCCAATTCCCTCCACATGCTTCTTGAACACCTTGCTGCGGTGGCAGCCAACCCCCTACCACCTACCCCACTGGTGCAACACCCTCACACCGTGCAATCCCCTCTCCCAACGTGGAAGCGCTCCAATATTCTCCGCCCAGCAATTCTCAATGCGTACAATGGTGACTGTGTGTCCGAGAAACGTTTCCTCCAATCCTGTGTCATCTACATCCAACTCTGCAGCAATGACTTTGTTTCTGACAAGCTGAAGATTGTGTGGGTCCTGTTCTATATGAAGTCAAGATGGGTAGCCACCTACGTGATGAGGGTTTTCCAATGCCCTGGTGGTATTGGAAGCTTTGCAGACTGGGCCAAGTTCAAACAAGAGTTCCAGGACAAGTTCTTCCCCCAGAACCCAGCCAAAACCGCTATGCTGGTCCTGCAAAACAGGGATCAGTACAGCCAAGAGAAACAATCCCTAGAGAAGTACATTGACTTGTTCTGTGCGCTAGTAGAGCAAGCCAAGTACCTCAACAGCCTGCAACTGTGCCTTATCTTTTGGGAAGGGCTCCATCTGGTCCTGATGGAGCGCATCAACAACCTTGTGGAAGGACGCCTGGCAGACAATCAGGTCCTATCATAGTACCAGGTGGCTCAGGAGCAGTGGCAGCTCATGGAGCTCAAGCAGGACCTCTGCAAGGCCGCAACCCCTGCCTCCTCCTGGTGCTTCCCTGTTCTGCTTCCTCGTTGACCAACTGTCCTGCCCCCGGTAGCGCTGTTGGCAGCACCTCCGGTACCCCCAGTACTACTCCCAGGTACTCCAATGGATATAGACACTTCCTGGCAGCACACGTCTCTTCCACTCTTGTGTTGATGCTGCAGCGCACAGAGCCACTTTGCTTGCCACTGCTCTATCTGTCCCTTGATGAGCAGGAGGAGCTGCTCTTGCAACTCCTGGCAGCCCGTGACATAGCCAGGATCTCTTCTCTAGACGCCCCTGCCCCAAAGAGAGCGCACAAGACCCCTCTTGTTGCTGGAGAGTTGAAGGAGTTGCAGAAGGGTTTTTAGGGACGCAACAGGTAAAAAGTATGCCCCTGTTGCCTAGTGCTAACTAGTTTGCATGTCTGTTGGTAGAAGAAATCAATACAACTTCTGTCAACAACTAAGCCCCCTCAACCATAAGCACTACTCCTGACATACCCAATGGCTCTCTCAAGCCCTCCTCAACCCTTCTCTGGGCACACACTCCTGCTTGAGAATGCCACCTCCCCCACTGCTACGTCATAGCATCCACCTTGTTGCCAAACTCACTCTGGAAGAATGTGGAGGTCAAAACCACCAACATGCAGCAAACCTGGAGCAACTGGACTCTTTGTGAATGCTAGCTATGTAGAGTAGCACCAGCTCACAACTCAGCCCCTCCTATCCCCCATCCTGGTGTACAACATCAACAGCACTTGTAACAAAGCAGGATCCATCAAGTCCATGGTGGACCTTATCCTGTGCTACAAATCCCATGTGGAGTGCACTACTTTTGCAGTCACAAGCATTGGCAAACAGAAGATGATCTTGGGATTTTCCTGGCTCCAGGAGCACAATCCAGAGATTGATTGGGCCTCAGGAGAAATCAGCATAAGTTGGTGCCTCCGATGTTGTGCTATCTGCGCAGACAAAGTGAAGAAAGAGCAGCGCACCACAATGGAACGTGCAACTATCTGGGCATGTCAGGTGTAATACCTCCCATTCATGGATCTCGACCTGCTGGACCCTCCACCTCTGGCATTCCCTCATAGAGAGGCCCTTTATAAGGACAACAGGCATAGTAGAGGAGACCCCAGCCAAGAAGAAGGATGCAAGAAGGAGTTCCCACCCATCCTGGACCTGGAGCTTCCAGACAAAGCCATTGAGGTAGGAAACCACATCTACGCTACTATGCTATGACTTCTGCCAGTCATAGAGGGGATCAGGGCCAGCCAGATCACTTCCCAGCAGCTGGCCCAGGCCTTTATGGCAAATGCCTCTCCAAGGGCCTTCTGGAATGTGGTCCCCGACCATCTGCACGACTTTGAGGATGTCTTCTCCAAGGCCTTGTTTGACTCCTTCTCAAAATGCAAGCAGTGGGACTATGCTATTAAAATCCTGCTAGATTCAAAGCCAGACAACTGCAAGGTTTATCTGCTCATGCCCAAGGAGCAGAATGAACTCGAGGCATTCCTTCAGGAGAATCTGGAGTCCAGACAAATCTGCCTCTTGAAGTCCTTGATGGCCTCTCCAGTGTTTTCTCATCAAGAAGAAGAAGAATGGCTCCCTCTGGGTAGTCCAGGACTATTGTGTGCTCAATGCAATGACTGTCAAGAACTGCTACCCACTCCTTCTCATCTTGGAACTGATCAACAACCTCTAGGATGTGTGCTATTTCACTAAGTTGGACATCTACTAGGGCTACAACAACGTGCACATCAAGGAGAGAGATGAGTGGAAGGCAGCATTCTGAACCAACCATGGACTGTTTGAACTTCTGGTAATGTTCTTTGGACTCACCAACAGCCCTGCCACTTTCCAGACCATGATGAACAACATAGTCTGGGACCTCATAGCCAATGGCATGGTATGCATGTATCTTGACAACATCCTCATCTACACCAAAACATTAGGAGGAACATTGTTGGGTCATGCAAGTCGTCCTGGACCGTCTCTGCCAACACCAGCTCTACCTCAAGCTGGAGAAGTGTGAGTTTGAGCAGACCTGCATTGAGTACCGGAGATGAACCCAGTGAAGGTGGCTGGTGTCATGCAGTAGCCGGAACCCCAGAGCAAGAAGGAGGTACAGGCCTTTTTGGGGTTCATCAACTTCTACCAGCAGTTTATCCAGGACTTCTTCCACTATGCTCAGCCCCTCTTTGACCTCATCAGAAAGGACATTGCCTGGGCTTGGAGAGATGCAGAGCAGCAGGCCTTTGACACCTTGAAGTCCACTATCACCTCCAAACCTGTTCTGCTCTTCTCCAACAATGACCGGCCCTTCCGAGTCAAGGCAGACAGCTCTGACTTTGCTACTGGTGCAGTCCTCTCCAAGGAGTCTCCGAAGGACGGTAAGTAGCACCCTGTTACTTTCTACTCCAAGAGCCTCAATGCCATAGAGCAGAACTACAAGATCCATGACAAGGAGATGCTCGCAATCATCTGGTCATTGGAGTGGCCCCACTTCCTGGAAGGAGGCCGGCACAAATTTGAAGTCTGGATGGACTACAAAAACCTCTTCTGGATGGCAAAAAAGCTCAACCATTGACAGGCCCAGTAGTTCCTGTACCTTGCCAACTTCAACTTTACATTGCACTACAAGCCTGGTCAAAGCACAAAGAAGCCCAATGCCCTTTCCTGGCATGCCAACCACAGTTCCAGCACAGGGGATAATGACAACATCACCTTCCTGCACCCGCACTTGAAGGGGTGGTGTTCCAGAGAGACAAGGTCAACATACTCCAGAACATCCACCGAAGTAACTGAGAGGGAATACAGGAGGACTTGGTTGCAAAGGCTGCACTGGTGCTATGCTTGGGATGCTCCTCCAGTGCAAAATCCATATGCACCAATGAGTGGGGGCTGCAGGATGGACTTGCGCATTGTTGAACAGCACCACAACTCCCACCTTGCTGGACACCCTGGCTGCTAGAAGACATTGGAGCTGGTCTCCTGGAACTATTGGTGGCCACAGATGTCATGCTACATTGGCATGTACACTAGCACCTGCAACCTCTGCCTCCAAACAAAGCCCCACCAACACCCCCCAACCTACTAGCTGCACTCTCTGCCCACACCCACCGCATGCTGGAGCGTGGCCTCCATCAACTTCATCATAGAACTCCTGGGCACACATGGATATGATGCCATCATAGTTGTTGTATAAGCAGGCACACTTCATTCTGACACACATGACCTGCTCCGCAATGGGCACCACCAACCTGTACCAGAAGAATGTCTGGAAACTCCATGGCCTCTCTGACACCTACGTCTCCAATGGGGGCCTGCAGTTTGTAGCGGATTTCACCAGAGAACTCTACCATCTCCTGCACATTAAGCTCCACATATCCACTGCCTACCATCTGCAGTCTGATGGGCAGACCAAGCATGTCAACCAGGAACTGGAGCAGTATCTCCAGCTATTCTGCAATAAACAACAGGACAACTGGAATGAGCTCCTTCCTGAAGCAGAATTCCAGTACAACAACCACGTCCACACATCCACGCACCCATGCAGGTCTCTGTCAGGGGACTTCCTTTTCCGGCCACCCCGGAGATCTCCGGGACCCTCCAGACTTCCTTTTCCGGCTACTTCCTTTTTGGGCCATTCTGGAGGTCTCCGGGACGCTCCCTTGCAGTCGTCGGACTTCTCCGAGATGTTGTAC
>QLOM01003306.1:0-19291 GCA_003313785.1 Termitomyces sp. MG148 | reverse complement strand
TAGAACCGGTGGGGGAGCAACGAATAGGAGCCAAGAGGTGTTTGGCGGCTATAGGGGGCTACCAGACTGGGATTAGGAGACTTGTTCTGCTGTAAGGGCAACCTCCGGAGGTTGCGGCTAAGTCACACAACTGGCAGAGGGAAATCCGAAGTGTATTAGGGACAGTACATATTACAGAGAAGTAACTAATCACCTGGCAGAGGGAAATCCGAAGAGAACAAGTCTAAGGATTCCTCTGCCACGGCGTGGCGCATCAGTGCGGGGGCAGGGGCATGAGAACGACTGTACAACATCTCGGAGAAGTCCGACGACTGCAAGGGAGCATCCCGGAGACCTCTGGGATGGCCCGAAAAGGAAATGGCCAGAAAAGGAAGTCCGGGGGGTCCCGGAGATCTCTGGGATGGCCGAAAAAGGAAGTCCCCTGACAACATCCTCCTGGATGACTTCCTAGTAAAGGAGTAACATCCTTAATTGGGTTGTTGTTGCGCTGACACGCATCTAATGCCATTTGAAGGGATCCATCCTTCTTTAGAATGCATAGCAGAGGGGGCTCCTTGATCCGCAACCACCATGTGGTTATGAACAAATGTTCACAAACTAGACAAGCAGTTAACACGAGCTTGTCGCTTCCAAATGGAAGCAACACCGTAATAGGTCTATGCTGGCTCCCGATGGGGTGAAGGGATGTGAAGTATGGTAAGTGAGGTAGGGAATTGTGACGTTGGAGTTCTTTTATGGTGCAAGGATTTCTTGTGATTCTTGTACTTCGTGTGTTTTTGCGGGCAAATAAATTCTATTTGGTCGCCTTTGCTCTCTCGTACGGATCCTGAAAGGGAAGACCGCACTCAAGCCGGCACTGGCAAAGTATTATACGAGACAAGTGCTATGGAGTAAAATCTAGAACTAGAGAGAGGGGTAAGTGGATGTGAGGGGTGGGAAAAAGACAAAAGCCGAGTCCAACGGACTGACGAGCTCTGTGTAAGTAGGGAAAGGAAGCAGGACCTAGGTATACACAGACCTGACGAGCTCTGTGTAAGTAGGGAAAGGAAGCAGGACGAAGTGGGAAAAAACGTAGGTGAAGCTATATAGTTTTTTGGAAAAGAGAGAAACAATGGAGGCCATTGTTGATGTAGTGACAAAGCAATGTGATATTGCTGGGACGCGATGCGTTCAAAGGTTCAAAGGATGATCAAGGGTTGTGTCGCCCACATAGACCTCAATCAAATGTTTTGATCGATTTATATAACTCAGGAGCCCCCAACACAGGAGTCTTACACCACCACCCAGACCTAGGAGCGATATATTGCAACCCAGAGGGGGGCTGAAGTGGAATAGCAAACTGATTGTCCCGCACGAGGACAGACTTGCACCACAAATCAACTTTAATGATTACCAACATACCTTTCGGTATACTCCCAATACACAGGGAAGTGAATGGACACACCATAGGAAATATGGGGCTCCACATCCCCCCCCCCCCAAAGGCGAGTACTTGCTACCCAGCTATCACTACATCATGAGATGTATACGCAGAACCCAACGAGCTCCTAAGGCATGAGGAGAACGCCCTGTGAAATAACGGAAGTAGACAATAAATTTCCAATAAATTGCTTGCTTTTGTACGTCAGGGTCAAATGACAGCGGAGACCGTGTTACTTACATGAAAATGAGGCAAGCCAACAGTCAGGGCCTACATAAACTTGTTCCGAAAGGAAATTTAAAGAACCACCCAGCTCTCTACCATTATGGACACTGGCCTTACCACCATTCTGCCTGAGGGCCTCGCTCAGTCAGAAGTCATGCAAATCGACATCGTGTCCGACACGGCTCACACAGGGGTCCCCGTAGAGGAGAAACTGCCCCCGATTTCCAACATGAGTATAGACAACGACACTACCTTAATAGAAGGACAGCAGAACAAGCTGGCAAAACAGTACATGGCAAATACATTCAGGAAGAGGAGTGCCTGAAAATAGCCCAGGGCGGACACTACTCCTCTCTATAATGACAGGGGCTTCCTACCCAAAGTCCTGAGACTCCCTAAAGGTCCTCCACGAGGCCGCCAAGTCTCCCTCCCTTTTCAAGCGGAACTGCCGTCCTCCATGGCGGAAAGTACCCCCGTCATAGCCCCCAAGGAGGGGGCAAAGTTCCGCTTTGTATTTGCAGCAGGGTCCGCAAATGAGAAGGAGTCGACTAAGCACCCCCCGCCATCGACCCCACTTAAAGAAAGAAACTCCAAAAGGCATACCTCAGAGTCTGACCCTCTCCTCACCTCCCCCTCCAGCCGCTCGTCCAAACGGAGTCAGGCAGAGGACGCTAGGGACAACATCAACTCAGCTCTGAAAGCCAATCCCCACAAACCCTCCCGCCCCTGTGCTAATACTTCCCAAATTAACCTGCTGAATGCCGAACTCTCTCCTCCACTGCCCAGGTGCGCCAGCCATCCCCGCCCAGGACAAGAACCTCCACCTTCAGGAGGCCTGCAGTATGGAAGTCGACGACGACCCCTTTGGGCCCACTTTGTCGTCATTGCGCACCCAGGAATGGGATGACATCTTGATAGACTCCCCCCCTAGGTCCCCTACACAAGTCAGGCCCCGAGTCGTGGCCACCTCCTCAGCACCAGGGACTCTACCTCTTCCAGCAGCCCCCCACACACCCAACCGCACTGCCAACAACAGCCTCACCACTCAGGCTACGCCGGCACAGGGAGCCGAGAATCAGCTAAACAGTGACCCAGCCTCCATCAATGGCATCTACGGGGGGGACACCACGGAGAACACATCACTACGAACAGCACAGGCCTGCGCTGCACGGCCACCCCCAATGGGGGTTGGCCCAAGATTCACCCCAGTTTGTCTCCCTGGGAGAATGTTGCCGACACGCAAGTGAGAGCATAGAAGGAGCTGACAACTCCGAGGTTATGGGCCTGAGTCTTCCGTGGCAAGTACAAACACAACAACCTGAACACCATCGACAGGACTCACGACCTGGTTAAAAACTTAGTAAAAATTGACAACAATGAGTCCCTAGGGGTCTCTTTCCCCCTGCAGAAGTCGCAAAACGAGTCGGACCGCTTCCTGCACCCCTACCACATGCTCATCTCGGGCTTGGAGGCAAACCAAGTCCAACATCTCATCAATCTTGAGGTAGTAGCCACTCCTGACGTCACTATTATCTTCCATCCTTTTGAAGACCAACGTCCATCTTTTGTACTCACGATAAGCGGACTAGCCTTCCACAACACTGCTGGAGCGGCTGCTACAGTCACCGAGCTTGTCATCAGACGCTTCTCTGAATCCAAAGAAATTGCATCACTTCTAGCCAAAAACTCAATCACCGTGGGCATCAACATCTTCAGCAAAATCCTAGGCAGCATTGTGGTAAAGTTCATCGAAGTTAAAAGGAGCCAGGCCAACAGCGGGAACTTTTGAGGATGGAACGTCTACATACCTCATTCCCGTCTCCCAGGCAAAGAACACGTGAAAATGATTAAACTTATGCGAGCGTGCCAGTTCCCTACGGCAACATCAGGCTTTGGTCTTGCCCTTAGAGGCAAGGACACACTAATGTGCATAAACTGCAAATCTATTGATCACAACACGCCCAACTGCCCCTTCCCGAACCTCCCAGGGTGGCTGGGCTACAAACCTCTGATGAACAACTCCAAGCCCAAAGGCATCAAAGCGCACTATGTCAACAATGATGCAGGCGGCGGTCGGCACACGAACTACTGAGGAAGGAGCAGGGGTAAAGGAGGAGGTTGGAAAAGAGGTAGAGCTGGTTACGGCAGAGAAGGTCGTGGCTCCTGGCACTGAATCACTATCCACGTAGTCCTGAGTAATAGATCCATAACTGAATGAGCGCTACCTGACCTCTCAAGTGGGAGTCGAGAGGTCAGGATGAATCAAACACAAAAAGGTGACGACTGAAATATATTGGCCATATGTGATACATGTAGGTCGGAACCCCAGTTGAAAGACACAAACGGCAGTCTATAAAAAATAGAGGAAGGTGCTGTGCAGCAGTCCTGCTTAAGCAGATAGGGACTCAGTGAATAACTCCACTAAATTTTCTGAAGTTCCCTTGAAGCAACGTCCCCCCTGAGAGCTTGGGGAATGCCCTCACCCCAAGATAGCATGGTTGGCTACTCGGTAAGTCTTATCAACCGCGAACTCAGAATTATCTCATACACATGGTTTACATCTTAACGGCAACGGTTTACACCTCCACGTACCCCAGGGACCAGGGGAGTCCGCCACCGCTCCTGGCCTGAGAACGGAGTATGTGGAGTATGGAGGTGGGTTCCTTAGACGGGAGGCTGCTGCAACCAGCAGCGGGGAGAAGTTCAAACAGACCATTCTGACCCATTACAAAGCGGACCACTCCGCAATGAGGAAGCATTGGGGATTGGGGACGACTCAGACTCAGAGGACATGTTAACCTCTGATGATTTCCCCAGGACATTGATCAACAACTAGCTACGATGCCCGCTGTATTAACTAAACTCCACGCAACAAGGAATAAGTCATCAAAAAACACAAAATTGGCCATACGCTTAGCGACACTGAACATTAGGGGTTTTAGATCCTCAGGTTCACCAGCAAATGAGTCAAAATGGAACCACATCAATCAAATTGTGCATGACAATAGGATTGGGATTCTACTAGTACAGGAATCCCACCTTGACTCTTCAAGAAAAGACAATGTGGAAGACCTCTTTGGTAAAAGACTGAAGATTCTTTTCTCTGCAGATCGCAATAACCCTACGGATAAAGGAGGTGTTGCGGTTGTCCTCAACAAGGACCTGATAAATACTAGTAACCCAGAGATGACAGAAATAGTACCTGGCAGAGCAATAATTGTAAAAGCAAAGTGGCATAAGGACAAGCTGCTAACTATACTAATTGTTTACGCCCCCAATGTCTCCAATAATGACGGAGAAGAAAACAAAAGGTTCTGGGACAAGATCCGGAACTACCTCAGGAATCATACTTCCATTAGAATCGACGTGATGGCCGGCGACACTTCAATGTTGTCGAAGATGCAATAGACCGCATGCCGGCACGAAGTGACCCACCAGAGGCAGTCGAGGCGTTGGACCAACTAAAACAGAGGCTAAGAGTGGTTGATGGATGGAGAGACACCCACCCGGACAGGAGAGACTACACTTTCATCCAAGAGGCGACACTGGCGATGTTGCAACTAGACAGAATATACCTCGGAAGAAACTTAATGAACTCAGCGAGGGACTGGAAAATCATGGCGTCCGGCGTACTAGGAACCAACCATCAAATGGTAACGGTCCAAATAGCCCATGCGGAGGCCCCACTGGTAGGACGAGGACGTTGGACCCTGAAGACACATGTGCTCAAGGACAAAACCTTCCATAGAGCGGTGGTAGAAGAAGGAAATAAAGCGCTTGATGAAATCAAGGATATGGGGGAAGATAGGAGGGGCAACAGAAACCCACAAACAATATATCAAGTGTGGAAGCGACGTATCTTAGAGGTAGCAAAAGCACGTGACAAAGACATTGTACCAAGATACAATAGGATCAGGAAATCTCTGGAGGACACAATGATGAAGGTCTGAACTAACAGTAGAATGAGCGAGGAATCGTGCCGATTGGAATTAGTTGCGGTAAAAAGCAGACTAGAGAAACTAGAACGTTCCCACCATATGTCAAAAAGGAATAACATTGCGGTCAAGAATCGCCTAGAAGGCGAAACAATGTGTAAATACTGGACAAGATCATGCAAGGAAGCAAAACCTAGAGACATAATATATGCGCTGAGAAAGATCAACAACTCTTCCCCAGGGGGCAGATACGAGACCCACACGGAGAGGATGGCTGAAATGGCGAGGGACTACCATAGCAACCTGCAGTCCCAAATTAGAGAGACATCTAGTGAGGAAAAAGAGAGTAAAACAAGGCAAGTCCTCGAAAAATTAACAAAGAAAACATCAGTAGAACAGAACGCTGAACTGGATGAAAAAATATCAACAAATGAGCTTAATTGGGCCCTAAAAGGCTCAAAGAACAGCTCAGCCCCTAGCCTGGATGGTCTCTCATATGAATTCTGGAAGTCTATGAATGAACAATTCACATCAGACTTGAAACGGAACCAAACAAGAGAGGTCAAAATCCCAACCTTTGACATATTGGGCCTCCTAGAGAAGGTCTGTGCTGATATACAATCACATGGCATGACACCGAACTCCAATTTTGCGGAGGGCTGGATGTGCCCACTATACAAGAAGAATGATAAGACTGAAATCGCCAATTACAGACCGATAACCTGCCTGAACACGGACTACAAGTTATTTACAAAATTGTTAGCGATGCGCCTAGCGAATGTGATCACAGACCTCATCCACCCAAGCCAAGCTGGCTTTATCCCGGGACAAAGTATTGCTAAACAGACAAAGCTCATAAGAATGATGATACACTATGCCGAAGCAGAAGAAAAGAATGGCATGATAGTGGCCCTTGATCAAGAAAAGGCATATGATAAGATAGAACACACATACCTGTGGAGAACATTAGACAAGTTCAGAATACCAAAATCTTTCATTGACACAACCAAGGCGTTGTACAGCACGGCCGAAACTAGAATTATGATAAATGGACACCTTAGCTCTCCTTGGAAGGTCACCAGGGGTGTCAGGCAAGGGGATCCACTATCCTGCCTCCTCTTCAACCTGGCAATAGAACCCCTAGCCGCAGCACTTAGGGAATCGGAATTGACTGGTTTCAGAATTCCAGGAGAGAAGGAAAAACTCATAGCAAACCTCTTCGCGGATGACACCACTGTCTTCCTCTTGGAAGAAGACAACCTCGACCAACTAAACGTGATACTAGAGGATTGGTGCATTGCGGCGGGGGCGAAATTCAACACATCAAAAATGGTAATAATCCCCATAGGAAAAGAAGAGTTCAGAAAAAGACTGGTCGAGGAGAGAAAGGTCAACGGAACCAGAAACATAATCCCGTGACATACACATCACCAAGGATGGCAAAGTCACAAGGATCCTTGGTGCTTGGTTGGGAAACAAGGTAGACAGAGGTGCTCCTTAGGCCAACACGATTGAGAAAATAGACAAAAGCCTGGAGAGCTGGGAGAAGAGTCATCCAACATTGGAAGGGAGGAAACTGATCGTGCAAATGGTCATTGCAGGGATGTCACAATACCTGATCCAGGTGCAAGGAATGCCTGCTCTGGTAGAGAAGCTGTTAGTTAGAAGAGTCAACAGATTCATATGGGCAAGTAGCTCCCCCCAAGTTAACGCACAAACACTATACAGAAGAAAAGAAGAAGAAGGTAGAGGTCTGGTTGACTTAGCAATGAGGAATAGGGCAATAGATATCATGTGGCTGAAATCTTTCCTCAGCCTGGGAGAGGCCCGGCCACTTTGGGCAAAAGTAGCGGATATCCTGATAGCCAAGGACACCCCAAAGTCAGAGGCTAATATTAATGAAAGAGTGAAAGTAAACCCCCTCCTGCAATTGTGGAAAACTAGGAGTCAACCCAAAGGCCACTCCTGCCCCAACATAGCGATTCTGCTGAAGACCGCCAAGGAATACGGTACCAGACCAGAAGGCATAGCATTCAGCATTGAACTGAAGAGGAGCATGCCCATATGGTACCACCTAGCAGCAGACAAGAAGCTCAGGAGAATGAACCATGGTAAAATCGCTGAGTGCCTAAAGTCGAAGCACAACATCCTGCTGGTAGGAGACGCTGTAAGGCTCTTGGAGTCAATAGGTGACCAGGCACACATAGACTCATCTGAATGTGAATGTACAAGTTGCACACAAATAGAAAACGAAACAGGGTGCCTCCACCCTAATAGATGCGTTAAGAGGACGTCGGAAATGCTTGACACTCTCCCGGACAAATGGGACCCAAGACAACCTATACCGATGCACCTCCAAGTCATAGATGCGTGGGTGGACAAAGGAACCCCAACAACAAATGAGGTACATTTGAACATGATAACTAAAGGAAACATGGCCGAAATTTTCAGAATCTTCACAACAGGTCCGAGGATCGACACAATGTACATCCCCACCGAACCAAGAGCCCCACAAACTTTTAAGTCCTTTTTCGTAGCCGGCGCAAGACGCACGGATGACAATCAGGAAAGGGAGAATGAGCTAGGTGCCAGCCTGGTACCTTATAGAAGTGATGGTGTTAACTGGAAAGCGAAATGGATCAACATTAATGAGAGCACAAATACAAGTCCTATAATACTTGCACTAATACTGGCAACAATTGGAGGGTCTACTGGAGCCCCCCTGGAATTCAATACAAGATTGAGTAAGATGTGTGAGATACTCACGGAAAAACTAGAGGCCATGGAAGACAGAGGATTCCAAGGCTCAAAAGACGCAGGTCTGCTGAGAACCCTGGTTGGCAGACTGCAAATGCATAGAGAGATAATTGCAATCAACGACATGTCAGAAGAGGCCCCAAACCACCTTGAAATAGTAGCAACAAACCTAGCTAGGGAGGCAATGAACAAGGCTAGACTAATGACCCTCCCACCAATCCCCCCGGAACTCCACATAATGGGTGCCAAGTTGACAAAGATGACGCAATCCTTGGCATACAAGACTCTAAGAGATAGGATGAGTGTACCCAACAGAGCCGCTACTCGGCAAATGCTGGATGAAGTTAAGCGAGAAATAAAACGTGTCAATGGGAAAGTACCATCAGACAAAAAGATATGGAAGTCCACAAAGTGTAAGGACTTCACAAAGACCATCAGAATCTTCCTATGGAAAGGCTTGCATGACGCGTATAAGGTGGGAGCGTACTGGGATTGCCCCACAATGAGTGAAGAGTTGAAGGACAGAGCCATATGTAAGCACGACAACGAAGTGGACTTTCTAGACCACATACTCAGTAAGTGTCTATGTGCGGGCCAAAGCACAATCTGGAACCTTGCGAACGACTTGTGGAAAAAGTGTACGGGGTCGCAACTACCACGCCAGGACATGGGAACAATCCTGGGGAGCACCTTGGTGATGGTACGTGACAGAGAAGGCAGAACCTCAGTAGGCCTGTCCCGGCTGTACAGGATACTGATAGTTGAATCTGCGTACCTAATTTGGGTGTTGCGGTGCGAGAGAATAATACAAAATGGGGATGAACCCCACTTGGAAGAGGAAATATCAAGAAAATGGAGAGCAAACATAGAGCGTAGAGCGCTGATGAACATGAAAATGTCCAGCCCTAAGCTGGGCAAAAAGGCCATTAAGACAGCCCTGGTAACAGCGACGTGGGTAGGGACAGGCCTAGAGGGGGAACCCTCCCCACCCCAGACGGAGGCGGATAGCAGGGTTTTAGTGGGTAGTGGGCCCAAAACGAGAGGAGGGATAGGCTAAGGCCGCATCCCTAGGCTTATAGTCCCACACACAGTGCATAAAGGCATTTCCTTGCGGAAACACTCAGCTGAAGTATAGAATCTGGTTTGAATTCCAGGTGGTCAGCCATGCAGGCAGAGAGGAGACAACTATGGCATCGGTCTCTCCACCATACCAAACGCTACTCCAAAAAAAAAAAAAAAAAAAATAGAATGCATAGCAGTGGTGCAGCCTGTGCTGTAGTACAGGGAGTCCACCACTGTGCGTTCAGATAGCGGATAGTGGTTAGTCTTGTCCCACAGTTGCTCCTGCAGTGCATGCGGACAGTGCGGCAAGTGGTACTTGTACTGCTTATGTTTGTCTATGAGATTAATCTCATGGTTGACTTCTCTTCATGGAGGAAGTTCCTCCTTAGTACCATTTACCATATTTGCAAACTCCTCCTGCCACTGTTGCTGGAAGCGTGGAATATTGGTCAGCCTTTTGCTTGCCTTTATCACGCATAGGTGGCAACACCTCCACGGTGTCACTGGATGGGTGCATTGGCACTTTAAACTGGTCGTGAACGGCCATAACTCTTTCAATACTATCATCCGGCACATACAGCCAATAGGGCAAACGTGTTTGGTCAGCCTGTCATGCCATGAGAGTTTTGCCCTCTTGTTGCACTTTGTATGTGCGCAATACCTCTGCAGAGTGCAGATGCTAAAATCCACTATTCTCTTGATGCAGTCGATGCGCATTTTGCACAATAGTGACTGCCACCACTTCATTCCACTCCCGTGGCATACGTGGGTCAAAGGCCCAATCACACTCAGGCAATGGGATTGGTTGGTCCCATAACAATTTCACATCCGAGATGTTTGAGGCTACTACCGCCTCCTCACTGGTTGTTAAGTCTTTTACCTTGACTCGTGAGGTGGTAGGAGGACAAACTCCTACAGAAGAACTCCCCATTCCCGCTGGAGCACGTCCTTGGGTATTTGAAGGTGATGCACCTTGTTTTGTTACTGAAGGTGAAGCGCCTGGGTTCTTTTTACCTCATTGAGAGGAGTGGGCTGGGATTCTGACCGGCCCCAGCATTCTCTCAGAGGCCTGATACTCCTCCTCACTCATCAACACTACCTGGTGGTCCACAGGCAAGCTGGGCAAGCCCAGGCCTATCTCCTCCACCTTGTTCACCGTTGGTTGCTTCTGATGGCTAAGTCACGGAGTGTTCTTATGCTTCTCCGTGGTACGGTGTCTCTGTACTTGGCCATCAGTGTTGTCTGCCGCTGCTCTTTACGCTGGGAGTGCAATCCCATTGATCATGACTTGACCATGCTTGAAGTCGAGCTGAACATTATTACGTTGCATAAAGGGTGTTCCCAATATCATGTCATAGCAATGAAAGTTTGCTACATCCACATATTCCTGGCCCTAAGAGCCAGGAGTTTGGATAGTAGTGGTGGTACCGTATTGTACCATTGCGTGACTTTCTACAGTGCCCAGCTGTAATGCTAGGGGCGTATCCAATTCTTGTACGGATATTCCATACACATGGGCAAACTAAGGCATAATGCCCAACATGGTACTATCCGAGTCCCATAGTGTCCAGGCCTTGTGGCCATTTACACCCACGTAGGTCACAAGGCATTCCTTATCTGACCAATTTACACTTGGTTGCGGCAGCTTTCCTTTGGACTTCCAAAGAGTAACTCTCTTCATTTGGACTACTGCGTCCAGCTGCGAAACATGATCTGCTGGCCAATTTATCATGGCCATCAAGCACTCCAAGTCGCTGTTGCAACTGTAGTAGTCATTGTTGTACACATCAACAGTCACATACTCTTCTCCTTTGACAAGCACCTAGTTGAGTTCATCACCTAGCGCTTCAGTGCCACTGTCCCCCTCATTGGATTTGGGCTCACTACCCAATTCAGTGGATATGTTGCTCCCATTAGGTGCAGCGGTATGTGCTGCACACAGTTGTGCTTGTGGTGTAAAGCTTTTCCACAGTATGGTAGGCTTGGTGGGGCAAGCATTGGCATAGTGCCCGGGTTGGCCACAATTATAGCACGTCCCCGGTGGGGTTGCAGCCGGGCCCTGTCTGCTAATCTTCTTGTCCCTGGCACCTTTGGGCAAATAATCACCGTCAGGCACCCAATCTAGTTGAGAGTGACTGTGCCCTTGCTCCCCCGCTTGTGAGCAGCGCACCACAAACCATGGGTGCCAGTCCTTGTCTAAATCTGACTTTTTGGCTAAGAATGTGCCAATATGCTGCGCACGCTGTGGAGCGCTTCTGAGTGCAGAGTAGCAATTTGCTCCATGGTGGCTACTATGCTGTTTGTAGTGATTTGCAGTCTTGAGGGACTGCTCATACCAAATGGCGTATGCTACCAATTCTTCCATATCATTCACCTCTGGGGATAATTCATCTTCTTTAATCAGGTAGCGGCGCATATCTGCTGGAATTCCATCAAGGAAAGTCTTGAGCATGGTGTACCCATCCAAGTATATGGCTATATTCTGAGCATAGTTGTTAAGGGTGTCATAAAACCCTTGTACACCGAGTTTCTTGGTATATTGCACTGGCTGGAAGTCCTGTTGGGTATCCTGCAGTGTTGAGGAGTGTACAAACCAATCATAAAGCCCGGTGAGTACCCCCTTAAATGTCCAGTCATACTGGGTGTGGTTTATGTGCAAGACCGCACGTCTGAACCAACTTTTGGCTTCACCAGCCAAGAACTCTGGCAGAACAAATATTTGTTCTCGGTCCATACGGTCTCCGCCATAGAGGCACATGGCCAAGTGGTAACACACGTCCATGGCCCAGTCCTCCAGTTTGCTGAACTTGGATGCTCCGGAGTATATCCAGATATGGCAACTATCTGCCTTTTGGAGCTTTACGCAGTCTGGTAGGCATAGGTTCATGAGCATCATCAACTACTCAATGAAGATGGTTGTGCATTGCTTTGCGATGCATCTGTATAGCTTCCCGCTGCCTTGGTGCACGTGTCACAAGATCCGTGGCATGAGAGAAAGATTTTCCTCTAGGTACCATGGCCAATTGCTGAGCTTCCTGACCTGGTGGGGGGTCATTTCCACCGCCTTGGGTCATTAGCTCAGAGCAGATGCTATGACATTGCTCATAGTGCCTCCTGGCACTAGCCAAATTGGGTACATCTCTGTGAGTCTGATTGCGGTGTGTAGCAAGATCTGAAGATGTATAATTCCCCTGAGAGTTGGTCGTGAAGCACCGACGCATTTTGTCAACAGGCTTTGTACCATCGAATATGATGCCCTAGTCATCAATCAGGGATGCTCCCCTTTGCTTGAGGTCACTGTTCCTTATGTGCTGATACGACACACAGTCACTCAGCATCTCTGCCATAGGCACCCAAGGCATCGGTGTCACCTCAGTCTTTTGCTTACAGGAGAATTCTGCTACACTTTCCAGACCTGCACAGTCTGTTGGGCCAGTTTGGCTAGCCAAATGAGGTGAGGCCTCCTGTAGCCCCTGCACAAATAGAGTGCAAAAGGTACTCACCTGTTCTAACTGGGGCATGGCCTGCACCTGGGTCGAGGTATCCACTAGCTCCATGCCTACATTGCAGTTGCGGCACACCGAGCACTCATCAGACATCTGACTCCAGGGAGTTGATACCCCCAACAATCTTGCTGCTTTATGCTGCAAATACAACTGCAGTTCTATGAGCAGAACACGCAGAATTAAATCAGTATATTGTGTACTGAATACAGGGAGGACTAAATGCCCCTGTCTACTTAAGGCTACCATATGCGACGACGCATACTGCTCAAGTTGAGCCTGGGTGGTATACTTTGCCACCTTTGGGTGCAAGTCCCAGAACACATGCATGCAAATTGTGTATGTGGTTTTCAACTGCTGTTCTTCCTGTGCCGCCTCATTGTCTATGGAGGAATCAGATTCTCCACCGACTTGGTCCTCAGGGTTCTTGAACTCTGTGGGTTGTTGTTGCATTGGAGGAATATCCTCCGTACCACCTGTTGGTCTTCATCAGCATCAAGATCTTCGGGCAACTCCTCAATACGGGCTTCCAGTACCCTTGTGCAAGACGTGTGTTTTGCTAATCTGCCTGTGCCCCCTCCTCGGTGTTCTGGGATGAATGGACCCACTCACGTGGTCTTATCAGCATCTATAGAAGCACCCAATGTGCTGGCCTTTCTACTGGCAACCTCTTGAGGTCTCTGGGACGCTAGGTGGCTGGATCGCCGCAGTTCTTCCTGCACCTGCACGATCCGAGGGGTTAATCCTCCTGGCATTCTCTCATAAGTCACGGGCAATGCCTCACTTACCCGCCTGTCATTGGGTCCCACTGCCATGGACTGCCCCGTAGAATTGGCTCTTTAACCCTGAGTCTAGGGCTCAGCCTGTTCCACGGCCTGCCTTTTTGGGCCTTCCTTCTGGTCTTTTATTGGGTCATCCAATGACTCCTGGGCTGTTTGCCCACTACCTGTAGTGGTCGTAGGGATAGGGTTGTTCATTGGACATCTCCTATCTAAAATTTGCATGGTGTGGCTTTGCACAAAGCTCGAGAAGCTGATTGAGTTCAGTCAGATATTCCAACTGTCTGTTATTGGCAGCTAGGCAATAGATCCTAGCTGGAAGATTCAAAAAAATATAACAGAAGTTACGGTTTTATTAGCTTATAGTTTAGACTTTGCTGAATCAGACCAGCCTTGGTCTATTGTCAATGTAGTTCTAAACAAAAAATAAGCTGATTATATCAGCTGTACTGTATGTAATGTGTATAATAATAATATAATTAATAATATTAAATATAATGATAATAACAGAGGCGCCCAAGATGCCACTCCGCTACATAGGATAACTCTGACATGGTAACGGTTGTGTGCACCAGTATCAGATGCACCATACTGGTCATGTGACAGATCACCACCTAAAGGTAATTGTAACCTTTGGATTCAGGAAATGGACTGACAAAGTCCATTCCAATAGAATCCCAAGATTTTGTTAGAACAGGCAGGGAATGTAATTTCCCTGCAGGTTTCTGGTTGCTCATCTTCAACCACTGGCAGGCCTTGCAGGTCTGACAGAACTTAGTCACTTCAGACTGCATCTGAGGCCACCAATACCACTGCCTCAGGTATTCTAGGGTCTTGTTGGTACTGAAGTGACCAACACTTTTGTGAGTTTGAGTCACAATCCAGGTGATGATAGTTTGGTCACATGGTAGACATACCACTCTATGTCCTTGAACATTCAATATCCGGATCGGTCTGTCATCATCCATCATGGGTGAGCTGCTTTGTTTTGCTGGATCTCAGCAAAGAACGAATCCTGGTTGTACTTCCTATATACAGCATGCAGGAACTCATCATCCTGAGGTACAGGAGAGTCAGTATACTCTCTTGCTGGCACTAATGTGTAATGTCTTGGCCAGACAGTTCAAGACCACTGGCCTCCACGTCGGGCTTTGACGTTTCTGTCTTCTTGGGCTGAGCCTGCTTCAGTTGCTCAGCTTTGATGTCTCGGGCTTTGTGCCATTTCTGCAAGCGTTGACTTTGTCAAAGTTTGTTTGCTTGCATGGCCCAAAGCTCCACCATGTGCTCTTTTACCTCTTTGTAGCAATGATATGGTAAATCATTGCCCTATGGATCAATGCAAATATCCACATTGACATATTTGTGCGTATCATGATGTTCACCTGTAAGGGCAACGCTTGACGTCTGCGGAACTCCTTCCACAGAGTTGGCGATGCAAGGGGCAAGTGAGAGTCAAGCAAGCACAGAGGTGGGCAAGAGTTGGGCAAGAGGCAAGCAAGGCTAACAGAGGGTCGGACGGCGCTAGATAAGCTTATGGTCGGTTCAGTGGATAGGCCAGAAAAACACTGCTATTGTTCAGCCTGGGGATATTCTATCTCACAGGCTGCCTATATATACTACATTGGTGGCTGTGCTATTACTAATACTGTTTACTAATTGGGCCCTGGTATGGACAGGAATATGACTAACAATAATCAATGCTGAGTAAGGTCCAGGCATATGACTCATCAAGGCTGACTACTACAAGATGGAAGAGGAAAGGGTGGGCCGAGCAGCCGGTCGGATCTGCTAGGAATAGGCATATTGTCGGACTAAGCTTGGAATAGGGTTGGACACGGTTCAGAAACTGGTCCCCTGACATCAGCTCCTCCTCTAGGTTTGTCACCTCGACAAACAGTGTTTACCTTCCCCAGGTTGGGCAAGAGCATTGAGCAGTATTAGTGCTGCACGGAAGTGCCTCAGAAGTGCCCCGAGCATAATGCCCAAAGGCATAGTTGATGACCATGGGGGATGACAGAGCTAGGGTTAGAGTAGAAAGGGCCATAGGTGAGCTGACAGGCAGTGAAGGTGCTACCGAGACTAACATAGGAGACAGATTATCCCAATCAGCGGGTTCTTGAAAGTCCATGGTAGAATTATGCATAGAGGCCATAGAAGGAGGAGGCGGTGCAGACTGAGTAGAGGGTTTCAGGGTGGACGAGGCGAGTTCCCTAGAAGGGGCCGGCACAGCAACTGCCGGCGCAGCGTTGCCAGATTGCTGCTTCCACGGTGCATGCACACACTTCTTAGCAATGTGCTTTCCAAAGACAACAAGGGCTTCACCAATCTGCTGGTCAGTGCCCCAGATAGTGACAAAGCGTCAGCCTTCACCACCAGCTGGACCAACCATGAAGGCGGCCAACCAAGAGCTGGACAGGTCATGGGCTTGTTTAAGGCCCCGCCCCTGATGTCCAACAACATGCGCAACCAAAAAGTCAGGGAGCTCCAGAGCACATTCATAACGAGGGACTTTACTGTCAGTAGGAGGAAGATCCCAAGCGAGAGAGACAGCCAGAGGAGTATTAGAAGTAGAGCACAGGACCCATTGGAGATTATGAGAGGGGGGCGCAGTAGGAGTTTTGGAGAACTCAGAGGGCTTAGGGCGGCCAGGAGGAGCAGAGCAATGGGCAACCGGAGTGTTACTACACTTGTCAGCGGTTCGGGTGGTGGCGACCACATGTCCACTCTCTAGAGCAGCTAGTCTGCGTTCAAGGGCAACGAGTGTCAGCTGCATCTGCTGCATCATAGGAAACCAGTTGGCGGTCCAGTGAGGCGTTTTGGCAGAGCCTGTCCCAGGAATAGGAGGCGTACTGGAGGCCAAAGCAGAAGGGCAAGCAGAGGGTGCCGCTGTAGGGGTGCGAGTTGTAGGAGTAGAGGGAGACCAAGAGTCAGAAGACATAGTAGGGAATAGAGTTGGATACTGTGGGCTAAGAGGGCGGACAGTGTAGGAGGCTGGGCAACCTGTAAGGGCAACGCTTGACGTCTGCAGAACTCCTTTCACAGAGTTGGTGATGCGAGGGGCAAGCGAGAGTTGAGCGAGCACAGAGGTGGGCAAGAGTTGGGCAAGAGACAAGCAAGGCTAACAGAGGGTTGGACGGCGCTAGATAAGCTTACAGTCAGTTCAGTGGATAGGCCAGAAAAACACTGCTATTGTTTAGCCTGGGGATATTCTATCCCATAGGCTGCCTATATATACTATATTGGTGGCTGTGCTATTACTAATACTGTTTACTAATCAGGCCCCAGTATATAGGGGAGTATGACTAACAATAATTGATGCTGAGTAAGGTCCGGGCATATAATTCATCAAGGCTGACTACTACAAGATGGAAGGGGAAAGGGTGAGCCGAGCGGCCGGTTGGATCTGCTAAGAATATGTTGGACTAAGCTTGGAATAGGGTTGGACATGGTCTGGAGACTGGTTCCCTAACATCACCAACTTTATTGCTCTTGAAGTACCTCAAGGGACAGTCAGCGACTTTGTTCAATTCACCTTTGACATATGTAATGTCAAAGTTATATTGTGACATATAATTGATCCACCAGCATTGCCAGAGGGACAGGGTTGCTTGAGTCTTGAAGAACTTAAGCACTTTATGGTCGGTTATGATGTGGATCTTGTATCCCATCAACTTATCTTCCCACTTGAAGAGTGCCTCAAGTATCGCCAGCGTCTTCAGCTCATGGATAGCGTAGTTCTTCTGTGCAGAGGTGAATTTCCTTGACATAAAGCCAGTGGGTCTGTAATTCTGCCAGGAACTTCCTTGGCCATACATTGCACCAACTCCGGTCTTTGATGCATCACAGATGAGCCAAATCGGCTCATCATGCCTAGGATCTATGGGCTAAATCACTAGCATCTTCAAGCAGATCTGCTTGATCATCTCCAAGCACCGAGTTCACCAATCCAACAAATTGTTGGACATTGTTATATGTCCATGGCACACACCATTTGCATATGCAATCAATCTTGTCCTAGTCAGGGTGAATACCCTGACTGTCAATCTTGTGTCCAGGACAATCTACTGTCTCAGCATACAACTCACATTTCTTCGATTTGAGGTACAGCAAGTTGGACCTCAATTGTTTGAATATGACACAAAGATGCTCTTTGTGTTCCTCAATGGAATCGGAATATATAAATATATCGTCCAAATATATATGGATAAACCTTCCAATCACGTCTCAAAAAATAGAGGTCATCAACCTCTGGAACATTGCAGAAGCATTGCAGTCTCCTATCTGCATGATGTTACTGATGTATGTTTCCATGATGGACAAGAACACTGTCTTCAGTATGTCAAACAAGCAAATTCTCACTTGTTTGTATGCATCTGTCAGGTCAATTTTTGACCTGAACTTTGCTCTTGCCATGTCTTCTCAAATTACTTCCTGATCTGGAAGTGGAGTCACATTCTTTACTGTATTATCATTGTGTTGGCATGCATCCAACGCAGTCCTCAGTGTATTATTCTTCTTCAGAATGCACAACAATGGTGCAGCTTGAGAGGCTGGTCTTGCCTCCCACCACTGAGCTTGCAAGTACCAATTAGTCTTGTTTCAGAGCTGCTGTTGCAGCGCCATTGGGCATTGCGGCAGATGATACTTATAGACCTTATTCATGTCCATAAGGTTTATCTTGTGGTTTACTTCACGCCAAGGAGGTAATTCCTTCTTAGTTCCATTCAAGATGTCTGCAAATTCCTGCTGCTACTGTAGCCGCAGGTTTGGAATATTCTCCTCTGTAAAACTAACGGTTTTACCTTTGCCTTTCTGGTCCACGCCTTTATGTGGATGCACGGTTATCTTTGCTTGTGCCACCAGGTGAGCATACTTTTCTCTGAGGGCGGTAATCCTCAGTTTGCTCTTGTCCGGTGTGTATAGTCACATGGGCACAATCTCTTTGCTTCTCCATGATGTTACAGAAAGTCCATCAAAGAATACCTTGCTTGGCAACAAGATCTTGTCATCATTAGCTTGACAATACGATTCTTTTCTTGGTGTCCAGCATAGTCCATTCCTGTAAGGGCGACCTCTGGAGGCTATGGCTCAGTCACACAGCTGGCAGAGGGAAATCCAAAGTATATTTAGGTAATACAACAATAACTACTCACCTGGCAGAGGGAAATCCAAAGAGAACAAGTCTAGGGATTCCCTATGCCAGGAGTGACGCTTCCAAGGCTCCAGAAGCATGGGAAGTAACTGTATAGCATGACAAAAGCTGTCAGGGGACTCCTCATTTCTCCCTTCTTTCACTCCTTATTCTTTCATTCTTCCTCTATTTATTTTCCTATTTCTGCTGTTACTCTTTTACTTTACTGCTTCTATTCCTTCAACACTATCTATTGGTACTATTCTCAGCCCTTGAGGTGCTCTAGTTCTTTAGTTATCATTCAAACAAGTGTAGCCAACGCTTCCAGAGGCTTAGTAAGCATCCAGAGGCTTAGTCATCTCGAGGCTAGCCTCCAAATTACTAAGCAAGTCACATGAGACATGTGCATGACTTCTGGCAATGGCAATTTCCGAGTTTTTGATTATTTTCGGAGATTTTAATTTTATTGTGGCTTTTGT
>QLOM01003299.1:5796-19637 GCA_003313785.1 Termitomyces sp. MG148 | reverse complement strand
TACACTTTGGATTTCCCTCTGCCAGTTGTGTGACTTAGCCGCAACCTCCGGAGGTCGCCCTTACAGGGAGTGATGTCAGAGGACTTCCTTTTCTGGAACCCCAGAGTTCTCTGGCAACCCCTGGAGATCTCCAGGATGCTCCTGTGCCCTCCAGAAAGTACTGTATAGTTGTTCTCATGCCTCTGCTACCTGTGCTGATGTACTGTGCCATGGCAAAAGGATCCTTAGACTTTTTCTCTTTGGATTTCCCTCTTCCAGGTGATTAGTTATATTTCCTGTTGCACTGTACCATTTCTAATAAACTTTGGATTTCTTTCTCCCAGTTGTATGACTTAGCTGCAACCTCCAAAGGTTGCCCTTACAAAACTAAGTTGGCTTTAGTCCGCCAAAGTGGATCTTTTCCAAATTTACATCAATGGTCTTGCCCACTATTGAGAGAGGGAAGATGTCCAAGAGTGAGATTGCAGCAAAAGCAAAATTTTGAGTCTCCATGAACTAGTCAAAGATCAGAGAGAGGTGGCACTGAGTCTAGCTGAGACTCAAGAAGGAGAATTAGTGGTGACAGATTATGTGTTGAAGCCAGAAGGGTTTGAGAAAAAAGAGTTGAGAGATGTGTACTTGCATGGCTTTTACAGCAAGCAAGGAGCTTGGAGAGAAGAAGCAGAAGACTTTGTCTGTATTTGAATGGGCAACTATTTCAAATACCAGACTGTAATGAATTGTTACTCTAACTAGTACCATGCATGCATGTTAATGTGCTAAGTGCCTAGCATAGCAATTATATAAGACAACATCTTGTATTGCAGTCTGATACAGCTATTGCATGATAACACAAAGTTGTTCTAGTCTTGTAGCCATGGCTACATTTTTTCAGATCTTCTGCAATCAGCTATTGGCTTTTTGGCTCCCAGCTACCCAAACTAGGCAATGAATCATCAAACTTCTCAACTTCTGTGGTGCCACATCAAAAACATGTTCCCATGACTGGCCCAGGTGACTAGCCCCCTTATTTAGCAGATACAGAGGACCCTCCTTCTGTGCCATGCACTAGTAAGACACTCCCAGTGTTGTTTTACAAATCCCCGTCAAAACAGAATGACAAAGCACATTGCAATCATAGCAAAAGCTTTGGCATGCCTAGTGAACTATTTGTCTCACAGATGATGTCTATTGTGAACCCTAGTTCTAAACCAGAGAAGAAATTGTTTGTATCAAGCTTGTCACTACCAGCAACTAAGCTGCTGTAGTTACTATACCTGATTTTACCTGAGCGCGGTGTGCTCCCTATAGAGGGTAAGAGTGAACCTGCACAGTACATGAACATCAGCTAAGTGAGCACTATAATGCATAGTATGCTGTTCTGGGTTGAACAGTCTGAACAAACACTGGACAAAGGATCTGTGGACCCTGAGCAGTCATCTATCCAGATGATGCACTATTAAACCATGCTCCTGGAATCTACATCCAGGGTGGACAAGGGACAACTGGATAAGAGAACAGTGCCAAAAGCACCAAAACTGCGAGAAACTGCAGGAAGGGGTGGCCAGCCACTACAGGTGAGGCACAAGGGCCTTAGAAAAGTTCTGGACTTAGAGTCCAAACTGGACTCCTCTGATGAAGAGGAGGACCATAGGTTGCTATTGACCTTGTTGATACAGCTTCAGCTGATACTAGACTGTTATCCAACGGTTGTGAAGGAATTAACGCAGAAGCATTTGCAGCTTTACATGGTAAAGCATCTACAATTACTTGCTGCTAGAGGCTACTCTGTACCTAGGGCAGATTCAACAGAATACAATAGATTTGTAAATGCAGCAACCATGCAGGAGGCTTGTGAAGCCTTTAGAACAGTAATGTATGATGCTAAGACTGGTGTTCAGACATTCTACAATGAGCTAGTAGCTCATGCTCAGAATATGGCCATTTATCCAGATGAATATACAATTAGAGAGATATTCCTTGATAGAATCCCTGTGGAAATGCACTGTGCACTTATACACAATAATAACCTGTCACCTAAGGTCAACACAGTGATCAAATTCCTAGCATATGCTATATGCTACAAGCAGTCAATGGAGACTTCAAATCATTATAATTAGCATAGTTTGCAATGCATGGCAAGGAGTTGCCAACCCATAAAAATCAGAACCTTCCTGGTCAAATGGTCAGAGATGGAGAAGGATTGCAATCCACAATTTGTTGTTTGAGGAGCTGTACCATCAGGCCAATGGCTTGTATCTAGACCTACTAGGCAGAGACTGGTGGTTGGAGAGTCCTGACAGGTTGCAGAACCGGTACAAGTTGCTCCAAAAGCTACTGCTAAAGGGGTCACAATCAAGCCTGTATACAAGGGAGGTGACAAAGGACATAAGGCAAGTGGTGATACACCAAGGTGCTACAACTGTGGCAGGACTAGCCACTTTGCAAAGGAATGCTTTGCACCAAAAGCACCATTACGCACAGTGCATACTGTGGCTGCACCCAGCAAAGGCATGGATGACATGCCTGGACAAGAAAATATTGTTGATGATGATAATACCAAGCTGGAACTGGAAGAGCAGTCTGCAATAGATGATGCTGAAAGTGTCCATAGTGAGGAGGATGAGTACGTTGCTGTTAATGTATACAACAATGACTACTATGCCAGGAACAATGAGGAGGAGCATATGTTTGCTCTTATGGAGTACCCAAAGAACAAACATGTATGCATGAGACACGTAACTCTGCAGAAGGCAGCAGATAAGCTGCAATAGCCAAGGTATTCTACTGAAGAGAAGGAGTGTCTGGTGACCTATGTTGATGTCAATGAACATCCAGCCTGGATGCTATGGAACTCAGGGAGTACCACAACAGGGATTATGCCCCAGTTTGCCCATGTTAATGCAATCTGTGTGCATGTGTTAGAGGAGCCATTAATGCTCCAACTGGGTACCATGAGTAGTCATGCTATGGTGCAGTTTGGCACAAAAGTCAGGATCAGAATGTTGGAGACCTCAATGCAGGAGTATGTGGTCATAGCAAATTTTGATTGCTATAATATGATTATAGGCATACTATTTATGCATAAGAACAAGGTTATGTGTATGTATGGGCAACTGCCAGAAGTTGCAGCTAAGTCACACAACTGGCAGAGGAAAATCCAAAGTTTATCAGACAGTACATACAACAGGAAAGATAACCAATGACCTGGCAGAGGGAAATCCAAAGAGAACAAGTCTAAGAATTCCTCTGCTACAGTGCAGCACATCAACACAGGTAGCAGAGGTGTGGAAACAACTATGCAGTACTTCATGGAAAGCATAGGAGCATCCCGGAGATCTCTGGAAATCCCCAGAGAACTCTGGGATTCCAAAAAAGGAAGTTCTGGAAATAGAAGTCCTCTGACATTACCCTCTAGAGTGTGGCGTCTTGATGCACCAAGTAGAACAGATTGTGAACAGCGCAGTCCGTCAGAGAGATGGAGTAGAGGCCGCAGATAACTTGGGGTGCTCTGGGATGGTTGTGGTGAAAGTCTTAGACTAGAATAGGCATGTGAACGTCTTTGGTGGGTTCTCAGGAGTTGTCTTCAATACTGTAGCCCTTCCACTTGACCTTGTACTATAGTTTACATCAGAATAGGAGGCTGTTCAGAATCTTCTCTACCTTGTACTCTGCTCCATTGTTGGCAAAGATGGAAGGTGGCAGAGGGGGAGCTTGTTGGCCAGAGATGGGGTCATCCAGGGCAGGCAAGAGCTTGACCATGTTGAAGACCAGGTGCAGTTGATGCATGCTGACGAGCAATCGGAGCCAAAAAGCAAGGGGTCCTACCTGACACTTGACCACATATGGTCTCAGTGTCAGGTTCCGCTGACCTCAGGGCTCAGCAAGTCTAGGCAAAGTCTTACAAAGTGGACTCAAATGTTTACAAACATAGATGGGGCCTACTAGTAGCCGGGAAAGTACATTGAGGCACAGGAGATGTGCCGGGGTTGAGAAAAAGTTGGGCGGGATGTGCTAGGATGTGTAGCAGGAGGCACAAGTGAGGAGCAAGCACCAGAGCAAAATAGACAAGTTGGGAAAGATTCAGGAAGGTTGGTAAATGTACTGACATGCCAGCAGATGTTTTGCAGTATGGAAGATGCGAGGAATGATTGCGCAGTTAGAGTTTTAAGTTTGGTTAAGCATGAAGCCAAGCTTTAGCAAGGCAGGACTGCATGGAGCCAATTAAGTTGAAAGCCAAGAAGTCAGAGACTGAGTGAAGACAGAAAACAGATAGATTGAAGGGCAAAGTATAGAAGACAAGATACAAGAGAGTATGAGACAAGTACAAGACAATATGACAGAGACAAGTATGAGGCCAAACAGACAAGACCAGAGACGAGGCGAAGGATACTGGAAATACTTTAGGCAATATCAAGACTACTGTACGAGGTGCTATGGTGGTGCTTATATACTACTGTATGCTAAGGTCCAGGAGTTTCAGTACCAGGTCTGAGGATGGACTCCAGGATTTCAGTGGCAGCCCGGGGGACATAGGAGGAGACAAAGGAGGCCTCCAAGTGTCAGTTTGGGGTGCAGTAGTGGCATCGTTGCTTTGGGAGTTGTGGCATCAGTACTGCATGACTGGTGGAAGCGCATGGAAGGCATGATGCAGTGAATGATGCATGTGATGCCTGATTGATCCAGAGTGATGCATGATGTGTTGAATGATGCGTGGTGATGCATGATGCAGTGAATAATGGGCATGATGAGTTGAATGATGTGGGTGTGATGCGTAGGGTTGCTTGTCATGCCAGTGATGTTTGAGGAGTTGCCAGGGATTGTTGGTGATGTCCCGGAAGTGTTCGGGGCTGTTGGTGATGTCCAGGGAAGCGCTGGGGATTGCTGGGGTGTGACATGATGGCCATGTTGGTGGGTTTGTCTGAGTTTGTTCTGGGATTGAATGGTCATAGGAGTGGTTGCTAGGGAATGCGTTGAGGGTCCTGGGACCAGGGCTCAGGCCCAGGGGTTAGTCAGGCAGGTCGTGACACTCAGTTGCCGATGCAAGAGCTTCTGCAAGGGTCAAGTGGTTGCAATGTTGGAGGCATCTAGGTAGATGCGGTCTCCAAGCTTGTACTGGGGAGCCAGAGTCCGTCCTTGATTGTAGTAGCCTTGGTCAGCACAGCCTTAGCCTTCTCCTGTGCCTTCTGCATGTGATTGACAAAGTCATTGACCAACTCGTTCTCCAATTAGCATATGCATAGTTTAAAGCCCATCCGGGGGTGTCAACCAGTGTCTAGGAAGAACAGGGAGACCTGTGTTGATGCATGAAAAGTAGGACAAACCTGATTTGTCACAGTCAACTAGTAAGCTGCAAGGACATTTAGTAGGATCATGAAATGTCAGAAGTACAAACAAGCTAATACCAATTCTCAACATCCATATGGGCTTCATTATCAAGGCAGAACCTTTCCATTTCTCTATATGCTTGGATTGTGAATAATCCAGACAAACTTTCCACAAAGTGCAAATATAACAATGACTGTAACACAGCATCTTTAAGATGATAAGGTCTTGACAGTTACAGGCAAGGGTATGTATAATCTTCTAGTCACTATATGAATGGAAAAATTTAGTTTACAGACAGAAGATATGCAATTTGAACTAACCTTATTTTCACGGGCACTAGCTTGGTAGAATGCAGCAGCCCATGCCTATAAAATGATGATACAGGCAACCCTCATCTGACATGGATGCTTTGGATAGTGATTTTGCAAACAAGAAAAATGTTTTGTCTAGAGAGCATATAGGTCAGGTGAATGCATGGATAAGAATTATTCTCACAATCTGAATCTTTTGCGTCTGCTAGACACTTCTTATGAAACGTGCTCTCCAATGAACCAGCAACTTTTTTCAGTCTTCTTGTCAGTTTTTTTGAATCAACAGTCTTTGCGTGAGATGTGTCAAACCGCATATGAATGCCAGGAAGGGTGGGCAGAAAGAATGGTGCTGTAAGAGCAACGCTTAACGTCTGTGGAACTCCTTCCACAGAGTTGGCAATGCAAGGGGCAAGCAAGAGTTGAGCAAGAGTTGAGCAAGAGGCAAGCAAGGCTAACAAAGGGTCAGACGGTGCTAGATAAGCTTACAGTTGGTTCAGTGTATAGGCCAGAAGAACACTGCTATTGTTCAGCCTGGGAATATTCTATCCCACAGGCTGCCTATATATACTACATCGGTGGCTGTGCTATTACTAATACTGTTTACTAATCAGGCCCCAGTATATAAAGGAGTATGACTAACAATAATCAATGCTGAGTAAGGTCCGGGCATATGACTCATCAAGGCTGACTATTACAAGATGGAACGGGAAAGGGTGGGCCGAGCGGCCAGTCAGATCTGCTAGGAATAGGCGTATTGTCAGACTAAGCTCAGAATAGGGTTGGACGTGGTCCAGAGACTGGTCTCCTGACATCAGCCCCTCCTCTAGGTTCATCGCCTCGACGAACAGTGTTTACCTTTCCTGGGTCGAGCAAGAGCGTCAAGCAGTATTAGTGCCGTGCAGAGGTGCCTCAGAAGTGCCCCAAGCATAATGCCCAAAGGCGTAGTTGATGACCATGGGGGATGACAGAGCTGGGGTCGGAGTAGAAAGGGCCATAGGCGAGCTGGTAGGCAGTGAAGGTGCTACCAAGACTGGCATAGGAGATGGATCATCCCAATCAGTGGATTCTTGGAAGTCCATGGTAGAGTCATGCATAGAGGCCATAGGAGGAGGAGGCGGTGCAGACTGAGTAGAGGGTTTTGGGGTGGATGAGGCGGGTTCCCTAGAAGGGGCCGGTGCAGCAACTGCTGGCGCAGCATTGCCAGATCGCTGCTTCCGCGGTGCATGCACATGCTTCTTAGCAATGTGCTTTCCAAAGACAACAAGGGCTTCACCAATCTGCTGGTCAGTGCCCCAGATAGTGACAAAACGTTGGCCTTCACCACCAGCTGGACCAACTGTGAAGGCGGCCAACCAAGAGCCGGACAGGTCATGGGCTTGTTTAAGGCCCCGCCCTTAATGTTCAACAACGTGCGCAATTAGAGAGTCAGGGAGCTCCAGAGCACATTTGTAACAAGGGACTTTACTGTCGGTAGAAGGGAGATCCCAAGCAAGAGGGATGGCCAGGGGAGTATTAGAAGTAGAGCATGGGTCCCATCGGGGATTACAAGAGGGGGGCGCGGTAGGAGTTTTGGAGGACTCGGAGGGCTTAGGGCGGCTAGGAGGAGCAGAGCGATGGGCAACCGGAGCATTACTACACTTGTCGGCAGTTCGGGCGGTGGCGACCACATGTCCACTCTCTAGAGCGGCTAGTCTGCGTTCGAGGGCGGCGAGTGTCAGCTGCATCTGCTGCATCATAGAAAACCAGTTGGCAGTCCAGTGAGGCGTATTGGCAGGGCCTGTCCCAGGAATAGGAGGTGTACCAGAGGCCAAGGCAAAAGGGTGAGCAGAGAGTGCCGTAGGGGTGCGAGTCGTAGGGGTAGAGGGAGACCAAGAGTCAGAAGACATAGTAGGGAATAGAGTTGGATACTGTGAGCTAAGAGGGTGGACAGTGTAGGAGGCTGAACAACCTGTAAGGGCAACGCTTGATGTCTGCAGAACTCCTTCCACAGAGTCGGTGATGCAAGGGGCAAGCAAGAGTCAAGCAAGCGCAGAGGCGGGCAAGAGTCGGGCAAGAGGCAAGCAAGGCTAACAGAGGGTTAGACAGTGCTAGATAAGCTTACAGTTGGTTCAGTGAATAGGCCAGAAGAACACTGCTATTGTTCAGCCTGGGGATATTCTATCCCACAGGCTGCCTATATATACTACATTGGTGGCTGTGCTATTACTAATACTGTTTACTAATCGGGCCCCAGTATGACAAGTGCCTGTTCAGGCGCTTTTGGTGGCTCTTTTGGTTTATTCCGTTGTTGTATTATTTTGAAGTTAAGGAAGGTTTGCCAGCAAGCACGGAGAAGTAACTTCAGCGTAACTAACTCTCCATCAAGCTGTGTTGGCGTTGATAAAGCATCTACAGGCGTATCATTTGTTGTTAAGATGTTGAGCACATTGAGGGCTATTAACGAGAAACATTGAATTACTTGTACAGTCTGGCAATGATCAAAAATGTGCGTACCTTCATCCTCAGCATCGCCCTGCACTGACAGGAGACTGATGTTGGTAAAATCATCATCTGTGACAGTCTGGAAGGAGACCTCAGCATACTGGGCATGATTTGCCCTATTTAATGTCAAAATTATTGCAAGTTTAGTATAACAAGACAACCTACCACAGGAAAATGCCAATGCTATCAACATGGGCTGTTACTAGGAAGTCATTTGTAGGTGAGAAAGCTATACTTGTAGCAACACTTGGTGTCCTGAACATGTCAATCAGGCACCCAGTTGGAATATCAAATGTTCTAATAATGGAGTCAAGAGACATTATCACAAGCCATTGTGAATCCGGAGAAAAGGTCTATGGCTTATCAGACATGGTGCATGTGGACAATTAAGACTCATGATATCCAAAATCCTTTCCCTGAAGCCATGTAGCTCTCTCACAATCCGTCTTGTCTCAATGTCAATGATGGGTACAACCATGTCATTGCACACAACCACCAATGGCCCATTGTCATTGTGCAGAAGTAATGAGGCAACTGTGAGGACAATGGAAGTGCAACAAAGACTGTGATCTCTTGAGGCTGTAAGGAGTTGTTTCCCATCTGTGCTGTAGTATTGGATGAGGTAAGGAGGTGTGTGGTGGCCTGAACGGTATTTTAGTAGTTGGGGTGCTGCTGTAGGTGAATCAAATAACTATTGCTGAAAGGAATACTAGTAATCTAATCCTTGAACAGGTAAGAGCAGAATTCACCTTGACACTGTTGTCCTTGCCAGAAGTGATCAATACTGGCTGGCCTGGAACCCATTCTAGTGCATTGATTGCTTCATCATGGGCACCTCGAATCATGTGCATACCTGCTTGTATGGGCCATTGCAAGCATGGTGTAACTGAGATCTAACTGATCATAAATGGGAGATATATGTTCACTCTTATTAAACAATTTATGTAATAACATGTCATTTTTTATGTGTTGGTAATATATGCTAAATTGTAGGGCAAAATTGAAAACTAAATATAGTGAGGAAAGGATTGACAAGTATTGCAGGAATATGACTTTATTTGAATATGAATATGTTTCCTTGGATCTTGTCTGCATCTCAAACAATTGAAATGTGGCCACACTATGAGGAAGTAAATGTTGATGATTTAAAGTACAATTTGTAAGATCAGCCATACATGATCCTTTCCTGTCAAGATAAAGTCAGGCTTTGCTGGATTGGAATGAACAACATGGTCGACAACAATTATTTTTGAGTTCCATTTAAATGGTTCACTGTCAGGGGACTCCTCATTTCTCCCTTCTTTCACTCCTTATTCCTTCATTCTTCCTCTATTGATTTCCTTCTTTCTGCTGTCACTCTTTTACTTTACTGCTTCTATTCCTTCAACACTATCTATTAGTACTATTTTCAGCCCTTGAGGTGCTCTGGTTCTTTAGTTATTATTCAAACAAGTGTAGCCAACACTTCCAGAGGCTTAGTCATCTCGAGGCTAGCCTCCAAATTACTAAGCAAGTCACACGAGACATGTGCATGACCTCTGGCAATGGCAATTTCCGAGTTTTTGATTATTTTTGGAGATTTTCCTTTTTTAGATTATAAATTTTATTGTGGCTTTTGTCATGCTATACAGTTACTTCCCATGCTTCTGGAGCCTTGGAAGCGTCACTCCTGGCATAAGGAATCCCTAGACTTGTTCTCTTTGGATTTCCCTCTTCCAAGTGAGTAGTTATAGTTGTATTATTCTAATATACTTTGGATTTCCCTCTGCTAGCTGTGTGACTAAGCCATAGCCTTTAGAGGTTGCCTTTACAAGATTACCTTCTGGACATCTCAGAAACCTGGCGAGAGAGGTAATATCTGGAGTTTGAGCCACAGAAACAATATATTCATATAGGTTAAGAGCAGCAAATAAAATTAACATATATAACGTTCCTAATTATGGAAGCAAATGAGTGTTTGAAAATATAGAGAATTTATTATTTACTCACCTCCAGCTGCTAAACATGCAAATCTCTGTCCATGGTGTCTTCATTTTTGTAACGTGTTTGGATTGATGTTGTAGACTTTAGCGATTTCTTCTGTAGTAACTTTCTTCTCCAATATCTCCCTGTCAAGACGTACCTGTTAAATTTGAGTAGATAACATTCAAGAAATTACTTACTCATTGATAACAATAGTCAACTCTATAAGATTTGTCATTTGTTGGAAGCTGTGAAAACAACTTTTATTTTCATCTTGACGGCATTTATCAATGCATTGAGAGAGTATACTTGACCAAGGATTAACAGATGAGTTAAGAGGATTCAAGCTGATATTTCGAGTGTCACCACTTTCTTCACAGAAGTTAGGATTCAGAGTATTAATACACAAAAGAATGGCAGCCTCTCTTTCTGGTGTGTTGACTTGAGCAAGCTTGACTAGAAGACCTTCGGCACTAGCAGGTAAAGATGGTCATTCAGTTGTTACCTCTCAATCTTTGCCATGACTGCTCCTTTTCTTGGTATTTCTACCTTTTGATTTCAAAATCCTTCTATGCATCCTTGTAGCACTCTTCTTGTCACATTTACCTCCTCCTCTTACACCTACTCGAGGACCTACAGCATTATTGCCTGCATTTGTTGGTCCGTGGGCTCTAAACACTTCTTCCTCTTTTTCTAGTTCCATTTCAACAAAATCACGTTTGTCTTCAGCCTTGTTGTCCCATACACCAGAATCTTTTGTCCCTTCTCTGTTCATGTCTGCCAAATTGCTAGTGTCAACAAAACCTTCTCTCTCAGAGTCAAGAGAAGAGATTGCTAGCAAACCTTTAGCAATATGGACATGAAGGTTGATAAATGCAACTTGTTAGAAAAATATGAGCTTTTACCTGGTGTCAGCCAAGACTTCAACACGTCAAAGGTGTGTAAAAAGATAGTGTGATCAGACCTCTGTATGATGCAGAAACAGATACATTAGAGAAAGGAATCAGCCAACCCTTGTTAACGGTGGATTCAAAGTAATCAACGGCTAGTCCTTCTTCTGTGACATCATGACACTCTGAAGTGTGACAAGAATGAGTCCTGATAGCAAGTAAAGCTTGGGTTATATAATGCAAAAGATAGATCCATCCAGAAGTGGGATCTATCATGATTCTCTTTACTTTAGCTTTCCAATACGATAACGTGCACTTTTATTCAAATTCTTGTGTGATCAATGGGTATAAAATATGAAATCACCTTTAAATGTCACATTATATTTGGCAATATCATGAAATGATATTTGGCCAAAATTTTACATAGCAATGGCTTGATTGGTGCCAAGACTTTGTAAGAAAAAATCTCCTGGAGGTGACAAAGACAAATTGTAGTCTGAAACTGTAAAGATAGCAAAAGTCGACGTGTTAAAGGATGTACATATTTCCTGACTTGTAAGAACGCATAGAGTATCAGACTCTGCAACCAGAGGGCATTCTATTATTTGCCCTAAGCTGAGCTTCATGTAATGGATTACACTAAGCATGATTTTAAGTTCGGATCCACATACAGGGGGCAGGATCTATTGTTGACATCTATCTCTCAGTTTACCAGTATTGCCATACTGACAGTCTCTTTTACACAATGAGCATTTTTATTATTTGTGAAGAAAGATTGGACATTGTAATTGGCTAATTGGCTCACCTCTGATTGAATTTGCAACCTCTTTCAACTGTGCTACTGTTATTCACATAAGGGTCCTCACAAATTCATGTCAATACCACTTCAATAGAGTTGAGGCACCTATGGGTTGAAAGCCATAAGGGAATTCAGATCTTGTGTATGGGTTGTAGTTTGACAAATTGTGTCACTCACCAAGCCAGTCATTACAATGCTTAAAACAATCACCCTCTGTGATCAGGTTTTATAGGCATTTGGTAAAGACCAGAGAGGACGTTAACCTGTTATTACGATAGAATATGCTTATTTCCACTTGTTGAGAACATTACAAGTAGAGTCAACTTATGTTAGTTGGACAGTATAATATGATTTGAACAGGATAAAAAAACACAATGTTTGTATAGCTAGGATAGTTGACAAATAGTGGGCATCAAGATAGATTCAAGCGTAGATCAAGATAAAAGGAATATCTAAGATTGCAACAGTCACTTGATAGTGAAATATCTATTCTATTTGCATATCTGCTTAAGCAAAGCACATGGCCATCATGTTACTGACAGTTACTACTGTACTAGAGAATTGTAAAAATACACATATATTGAAATAACAGCATTCAATCATCTTAAAGAACCCCAATCTAATAAGAAGATTCTGTTTCTAAAAGAGTTAAAGAATATGTATTAAATACATACAACAGAATAAACGCTCACCTTATTGAGATACCATCTTTTTAATGCCTCTTTTTCATCATCTTTGTCTTGACCAGCATCACAATAATTCAAATCATACATTTGTTTTTCTAAGGCTCTGAGCTCCATAAAGTATTCTTGAGCTTTGTCTTGTGCCTCTTTTTGAGATTTAATTGCTTTCAAGATATCCACTCAAATGGGGGTCACAATATATAATCTTGAAGGTGTCTAACTCTTTGTTGTAGTCGAGATCTTGCTTCCTTATTGATCTGGTTGAGTGGAGCAAGATAGCTGTTGATTGTGCTCTGGAGTGTACTTTGGATTGATTAGGTATTGACAATGGCTGTAGTTGCCACTGGTTTTGATTTTCTGCCTCTCCTGAAGGATTTGACGTATTAGGTTGTTTGACAATCATAGGCTTGGATTCACTCAATATGACAGGAGGGATGTCTTGGTCAACAGTTTCTCTGGTTCATCAGCCTCTTATGTAGAAAATCCACCAATCTGAGTTGGTATTTGGCTGGACCGAGTGCCATAGGGGTTCATGTGTAGCAGAGAAATAAGGATTTGTCCGATAACTTTGTTCAAGTGTATATACAAAAGTTATTTACTGTAATTTTAACGTCAATTTGATTTAGAGAGGTTGTTGATATCAGAGATAGTTTGAGCAGTATCCCATCAAGCAAAGGAGAAAGGGTAGGCAATGTGCAGCCAATGAACGAGCCCGGTGAGAATGCTTCAACACCCATACTTGTGGGACATTTGCATTAACATTGTCAACTTCTCTGGTTCATCTGTGCACCACCAAATATTGGACTAGTATATTTTGAGTCATGATGGGTGAAAACATTTCAGTGCTTACCTTTCTAGACCATAAATTGCTGCAATCAGGCAATATACCTCTGTGGCAGAATCTCCTGACATCTCAAATTCCTTGACATTAGCACATTCAAGCAAGGCCATGTTAGAAAATTAAGACAAAGTCCGGGTGAGAACCAAGGCATGGACACAATAGCAAACAGACCCAGCAATTTTCAGCATTACATTGCATCTTAAAATATGATGATGGGTGTGTTCAGTTGAGGCTGTTCTTGGTGGGCTTATTGTCAAAAGCAGCAAAATGCAAGCGGTGGATCTAGGAGCAAAGATGGAAAGCAACTCAAGCAGAGACAAGGGGATAAGACTGTGGAATAATGTGGGGTTGAAGAGAGTGTGAGCTTTGCAAGATTCCAACAGTTCATTCATGTACATAGTTTCAGCTAGGCGGTAGAACTAGAAGGTGATGATGGAGAATACTGTTTGAGAACCTGGTGATAGTGGGGGCAGGGAAGCAGGATAAGGTTTTACATACTTGGTTTTACTAGCATTACAACACGTGATCAAATGTGAGACGCCAGTCAATTGGCAAAATTTGTTTGGA
>QLOM01003293.1:0-25392 GCA_003313785.1 Termitomyces sp. MG148 | reverse complement strand
TCCCGACTTGTGTCCGTTGCCGGAGGTCTGGGTAATTCTCTCCCGGCATGTTAAAAAGCAAATTTTCCATTTCTCTTCGTAGCACTTTCATAGTGACTCTCTAGTTGAGATACCCATTCACTTTCTGTTTTTTCCCTCTACTTATGGACACATTGTACTGGCCGGAAAAGGAAGTCCGGAGGGTCCCGGAGATCTCCGGGATGGCCGGAAAAGGAAGTCCCCTGACAGTAACGGTGGGGAAGTGAATGATCAACCTCGAACGAGCCTCGCAGATTTTTCTAGTGCATATCAAGCTCGGCAAAGGACAATAGCATTCTCGAACGGGAGTCACCAACTTTAAAAGCACCGTGATATGATTATGCTGAAGGGATCATTTGTATAATAGGCGTTGACTACGAGGGCAGATAAACTTTACATTCTTGAGGATTTGAGATACATAGACGAGATGAACATTGCCGAGACATTACAGAGGGCCAGACCTTTAAGCGATTGAGGACTATTTACGTCTATTCTCAATCCTAGAAGCTAGAATGTACCTGTCGAAATGCTTAGCACTCTTTGAAAAGAAATAAACATGATCTTTGTACTGCAATCTCAAGTCTACAAATCGAGTGTGGACACAGACTGATCCCGCAGGCTATATTATATACTAGAATTAGGAATGGGTTTAGCAGTGTTCTTGTAACGACATACCAAACAAATCCATTAGACTGAATAAAAAATGGGTTTTGTCTCTGTAGAAAAGAATCGTTGCATTTCTATCGAGACATGGGCAGGTCGGACAAAAGTCCAACGTATCATGAGGGATATACCTTATTATCAGCGTAGAGGATGCGGGCCCATAAAATTTCTTGTAAGAGAACCATGTTCATGACTTGACGTCAAGGGAAAGTGGTTTATAACAATAAGGACCGTGACAGAAGCAATTATGTGAGCAGTTCAATACAAGGATTGCAGTGGCTGGCATTTAAAACAGAAAGTTACCTAGAAGAGGTACAGGACATCAGAATACTTTAAAGGTTCAGATCTCAGATGGTAGCCCGCTTGCTTGCACATTATCTACAGCTTAGACCAGCATAGTGATTTACATTTTGAGGGAAGCTGCCACGTTGCAGAAATACAGCAGTCGAGTTTCAAGAAGAGTCACTGAGTGGAAGTCGCAAATAAATTTTAGGTCGTGCAAAATTTAAGGCGGGTGTCGTGTTTCCCACGCTTTGACCATTTTGAAAAGCTACAATGTTCCTCTACCACTACTTAGTTATGTCTCGATTTCAATACGCAAGTGCACGGTAGCAAGCGCCAGTCAGACAGCTTATGATTAGCCGGAGACACGATAAAGAGAAAGAATAGATTCGACCCAACAGGGCGTTGTTAAGCTTCTCAACGAGCGACCACACCAACCCAATTACGCCTCTGCACACTGCTCCTACGGTGATCTGAGATAACGACTACCTTGATGTGGCTCCCCTCATCATGCCAATGACTGCTGGTACCTCTGATCTCATAATAAGAGTTCTATCAGCATTGATGGACACCTACTAAAGGACGAACGTTGGCACCAACATTATATTGGCACATCACTCAGCAGGCGACAGGAACCAGGACACGAAGTGAGACGCAATAGGATAGGGTACACGAATCCACTCTATGGTGGTTTGGCACACCAGATACAGTTTTCAGTGGACGATGAACTTTACAGTTCATCGAGTACGAATGGCATTTGTTCTCGCAAAGGACTAAATCTATCAAGTCAGGCTCTACTTTACTTATGACTTGACCATTATGGTAAGCTACCTTATTGACTACGTCGATGGCAATAGCACATAGCTCTAATCAATATGAGGGTAGATGCGATATGCTAAATTTGTTGAATCATGAGAAGTATCAAGCTGCGTATTACAAATCTGCGAACCGATTATTATAGGCACTACTACATCAGTCCACTTGGGTCTCATGACTGTTCGTGCTCAGGCCGTGCCGTGCTTTTTTTAACGATTCGAGTGTCATGGCTTCCCTAATAGATCTAGACGCCGCGCAACTCCTGGAAGATCATTTCACACACCTGATGGGTCTTGATCTTTTGTACCCAAAGCTGTTTCTCCGCGTTCTCGCGGTCAAATACCGTATGTTATAAAGCTCGGCAATATGAGTTTTTCGTGCTTATACATAGACCGCCAACATTCACTCGTTCCCGCTACTCAATCCCCGTTCATGTGACATGTCCACCGATTCCTTCACAACCCTGGATATTGCTCGAGAAATGTGAGTGTAGCGGTTCAAGGGAAGATGATGCATTTACAGGATACCTTGATTCAGTTTTACGATCAATCTCTTGCATGTCATCGGTCTATGTGCGCACCAATCGTGTTTCTCCTATTTAATTTTGACTCTTGGCATAGCAATTTTGTACTATGATTACTCAATTACGTTTGGTAAGGACTTGAAGATTACTATGACCATCTCTCAACGTCTTGGTGCATTTATTTTTGACTAGGTAACGAAGTGGACTACGTCTGGCATCGTTTGAAGACAAAAAGCGCCTACTTGTTTTTTCTAAATCGATACTTCGCCTTCTTTTCCAATCTCACAGAATCTATGCTTTTCTTCGAAGGCGTTGGGTCAGAGGTACGTGCTCATTGAACACCAGTTCAAAAACGAGGGAATAATTTCGACAATAAGAGGTCTGTCTCGCTTTTTTCTCAAAGAGAGGGGATATATCTGATAAGTAGTCTCAGATGCAAACTATTTACACTCCTTCGGGAGGTCATAATAGTATGCAACCAGGCAATCGTTGTGGGTGCATATTGAATGATCCTCTCCAACTTTTTGATGCTATCTCATAAGCTCTACAGTTTTGCTTTCTCTAAGGGTATATGCACTGTATGATCGTTCGTCCCGGGTAGCGTGGTTCATAACTGGCAGCGCCATGGTTTTTATTGGCATATCGGGTGTAAGCGTCAAACATCCACTCCGTCAAGTTTAAGCTAAGGATATCCTACGACAGTGGGCTTTATCTGGACAAGAAAATGCTGTTACGCAACAGGTATCGGGATGCCATAACCCGCTTTCACATTCAACGTAAGTACGTCGATTTTTGATTGCCAAATTAATCTGATTGTTCAAAGAGCTATTCGTAAGCGATCTTTCGCCTAAGTGTGTAGCTTGAATGGAGTACTTTATTCAATACATGGATGCAGATCAGGCTACTCCTTGGGAAGCATTGTTGGCCTACGACTTAATATTATTCAGTCTGACGATGGGAAAAACTTGGTGGAATCGGAATGAGTATGCTGTCGGTCAAACATCGGTTTCCCTTCGATATATACTTGTCAGAGATGGTGAGTAGATTGATACTGGATGCAGGATTTGTAACCACTGTATTGCAGGTGCGATATACTTCATGCAAGTTTTTCTATTCGCCTCGTGCCTTCGACACGTTCTAAGATCCATTGATTTTCTCGTCTAAAGTTTTATTGGAGCTGCAAATTTGGCAAACATATTTACGTTCTACGTAAGCATGAAAATTTTTCACTGGGTATTTGCCTGACTGAAATGTAGTTTTGTACCGTATGTAAATCTATGAAAAACTCCGGATCAAAGCTGATGTGTAATGCAGCCTATCCTACGAGGGGGTCTTTCCACCTTCGCAAGCGCGTTGGTTTTGCCCTATTCTTGGATTTGTCGCCCAACTCACTGGGTTACAGTATGTCCAGCACGATGATGTCCCGCCTCATGCTCAATCTTCACGAAACTGCCAATTCTGGTATATACTATCCCTCGAGGGAATATCAGAGCCGCCTTCAAGTGGCGTCCAATTCAAATTTGTAAAGTCGTACATGTCTGTTTAAACTTGAGTTTAGATATTTATAGGGCTTTTTGAGTCCATGCCCATAAAGCTTCCCTTTGTTGCAAATAATCAATATGCTTGTCTTTAGTATATACTATAGCAATGGCCTCAACCCCTTCAAAGTATTCATGGCATCATACGTCACCAAGTATAAGCCTGGAAAAAGCTGTTATTCCTTTCAAATTTCGGCCTTAGACTGTGCTGCTTGGACTGTGCTAGGTCGACCGCTCACAATGTTTCGAATTGAGTCATGTACTTATCTCGATTCGGCTTTTACATAATAGTGGAGGCGTCTGGGGATTCAGGACGCATTCTTGATCTTTAACTCCCATCACCCTTTCGGGGTCCTGGTAGTCTTCAGGTCGTAGTTAGCGTAAAAACCCTTTTATCCAGTTCACATTTCGCTCCTCCAGGGCTACTTAGCCTAACTCTCTCCTCTCTCTCTCCTCCCTTGCTCGACGTCTCGCGACCAGACAATGTCCTCCAACAGGCGGGCATCGTCAGTTGCGACAACGAACGGTGCCATCAACAGCGGGACCCCGGAAAGGTCCCGAACACTCCCGACCCAATCAGATCTCAAATCCCTGCTACACCGGCCCGGTCAGAAATCAATCTCACCGAAGCACGCAAGTGGCTTGAGACGAAGGGATGGATCCTCGCTGCTGACCCCTATGACCGAACGAAACTCGTCAGCATCCTGGCTACAGCAGCTCTGACTTCCAAGCTTGCGGAACTCAAAACGACCGCAATAGCGGTCGCGTTCTTGCTCGAAGCCAACATAACTGACAACGTCTCCGATATCATGGCTGAGGCGATCGCATCAAAAACGCTAAGTCACTTCGACGGTGTTATAGGAAAACTGAGCACTTCTGTAGAGTTTTTAGCGGCCAACGACACCAACCGCGCAGAAACCACGCTAGCTCTAAAAGCTACCTCCACGAAACTAGAAGGTCTGTCCCACTCCCTGGATGCTGTAACATCCAAGCTGGCAGCCGCCCCCCCAGCCCAAGTGCAGACACAGCCCTCAACCTGGGCGGAGGTTGCGAAACGACAACTAATGCCCCCCCGAGGCACACCAGTCCTGGACGGACCTGACGTGCTCCCCCAAAAAGAGCGCATGCGGGTACAGCAACGGATCCTACAAGGCTCCTGTACGGTGTTAGTGACTATAGACAGGGAGGACGACAACGCCCCGAAAGACTTAACGTTGGAAGGAACCGCACGTCTCCGCGACTGCCTAAACAAAGTCCTAGCTAAACTGGACGCCGGCGCTCTTCCACCAGTTACTGTGGAGGAGGGCGAGGTTGTTCCGCCTCACCCTATGTTACAATCCGTACCCAGACACCTAGATAATACAGACTATTCGTTAGTCTGATAGTCCTCGGTCCGTAGGTAAACGACTGTATTTCTGTACCTATATAATACAGACTATTCGTTAGTCTGATAGTCTAAGGTACAGTTAGTAAAACATATAGTATAAATAAATAAATTGAGCTCACCCTCAGTCCGTAGGTAAACGACTGAGGGTGTATTCTGTATCGTAGTCTCATATATAGTCCATGGCAATGAGATGCGGTACAAAGGAAAAATGCGATATGAAAGTAAATGGTGGCCGTGGCCAGAGCGCACCTACGGTGTCACAGATGTGATATCTGTGATATCTCAACACCCTACGACCAGAGTCATTGGTATGAAAATGGCTAACAGCAGTGCGTATCTTCTAGAACTCGACACGGCTGAATCTGCCCAAAGATTCCGAGATTATGTGGACAAGGAATGGACGGCAATGGGGGATATCTTTGGTTATTCAGTGATGGTCCGACCCAAAGCTTATGCCATCATCGCACATTTTGTCCTCTGCACGGGACCCTTTGACCCGGAGTCAAGGGCAAGCCTTGACCTCATCAAACATGAAAATGGTCTCCCCCGAGAATCAATTACTTCAGCATCTTGGCTCAAGAACCCAAGCAGATGCTCCCCAAGACAAACCGTAGCGACAATAAGACTCATATGTTCCAACCCGGAGGTGGCCAACAAAATGATACGAGGCCGCATCTTCATTGGCGGACACCAGGTTGTCAGGTTCTGCTGACCCAGGGGCTCAGCAAGTCTGGGCGAGGCCTTACAAAGCGGACTCAGACAGATACAGACACAAGTGGAATGTGCCAAGAGTCGGGGGCACGCGTTGGAGCGCAGGAGGTGCACCGGGGTTGGGGGAAGGCTGGGCGGAGTGTGATGGGATGCACAGAGAGAGAGGCACAAGCGGAAAGCAAGCGCTGGGACAAAGTAGACTAGACGGAAGAGGTCTGGGGCAATCGGTAATTGGTCAGAAGTGCCGGCGGTTGTGTCACGGCATGGGAGACGCTAAACAGGTTTGCGTGGGTAGAGTTTCAGGGTTGGGTGGATGTGGAACTGAGCGGCTGAGAGGTGGAGCCACGTGGAGCCAATTAAGTTGAAGACCAGGAAATGAGAAGCCAAAAATAGAGAGGCGAAAGAAACGGAGGCAGAAAAGGAGGCAAGAAACTGATAGATTAGAGACAGAGATATAGAGGACAAGTACAAGAGATTTGGAAACAAGTACAAAACAATATGAGAGAGATGAGTACGAGACGACGAAATGAGTACGAGACAACAAAATGAGTACGAGGCTGGTGGGACAAAACCGGAGATGAGGCAAGAGATACCGGGTGTAAGAGTGACCTCTGGAGGCTATGGCTCAGTCACACAGCTGGCAGAAGGAAATCCAAAGTATATTAAAAAATGCATAGGTAACACTACAATGACTACTCACCTGGCAGAGGGAAATCCAAAGAGAACAAGTCTAAGGATTCCCTATGCCAAGACTGATGCTTCTGAGGCTTCAGAAGCATGGGAAACGACTATACAGATCAACAAGGTGGCTAACCTTAACCTAAATAGTGAAAAACTCAGACATGGCATGTGACTTGGTATTTACTGGCTCACATGCAGCTTTGGCATGTGACTCGGTAGTTGCTAAATCACATGCAGCTTTGGCATGTGACTCGGTAGTTGCTAGATCACATGCAGCTTTGGCATGTGACTTGGTAGTTACTGGGTCACATGCAGCTTATTAGGTAAGCTAGAGTGGACAGAACCAGTAAAAGAAGGTAAGGAGGAATTATACTAAAGGTAAAAAGATAGACAAAAAAGGAAAAGAAGGATAAGAAAAGAAAATAAAGAACAAGAAAAGGAAAGAGATGAGGAGTCCCCTGACATCACTCTCCCTCTAGAGTGCAGCGTCTTGACGTGCTGGGTAAAAGTAATTTTGGATGGCCTGGTCGACCTTGGAAAGGGAGTAGATGCCTCTAATTGCCCAGAGAGCATTGGAGTGCTGTTGATAGAATTTCTAGACTAAGACAGGAGTGTGGACGTTTTCTTGTGGCTCCCAAGAGATGTCTTCAATTCCATAGCCCTTCCACTTGACCTTGAACTGAAGCTTATTTCTGAAGAGTCGGCTGTCTAAGATCTGTTTCACTTCATACTCTCCTTGGTTGTCTATCAGAACTGGAGGTGGTAGTGGCTGTGAATGTCAGCCTGGAATTGGATCATCTGGTGCAGGAGAGAGCTTTACCACATTGAAGACCGGATGGAGTTGGCTCATTCCACTAGGCAGCTTGAGTCGATAGGCTAGTAGGCCTACCTGCTTTACTATAGAAAATGGTCCTAGACGACAATGAAAGAGCTTCTGAGAAGGTCAAGTGGTAGCAATATCCGAGGCATCCAAATAGACTCGATCTCCAGGCTTGTACTTGGGGGCTGGAGTCCATCCTTGATCATAATAGCGGGCTATGTTGTCCTTTGCCTTAGTTAAATCTGCTTTAGCTTCTTCTTGGACTGCCTTCATCCAATCTAGAAACTCGTTAACAGCTTCATTCTTTGAAAGTCATCCATGAGGCTCAAATCCCATTCAAGAGTGTCGACCAGTGTCCAGAAGGAAAGGAGACATCTGAGTGGCAGCATGTACGCGGTTGTTGTATTGAAACTCAGCCTCTGGTAATAGGCCGTCCCAGTCATCCTGTTGTTCATTGCAAAAAAGCCGAAGATACTGTTCCAGCTTTGGTTGACATGCTCAGTCTGGCCATCAGACTGGAGGTGGTAGGCAGTGGAGGTGTGGAGTTTAACATGGAGCAGACAATACAGTTTTCTAGTAAACTCTGCTACAAACTGAGGTCCACGGTCTGAGACATAGGCATTGGACAACTCATGGAGTTTTTAGACATGCTTCCGGTACAGGTTAGCAGCTCCCATAGCAGAGCAGGTGGTGTGTGTTGGAATGAAGTGAGCACGTTTGCCGCAAAGATCTACTACCACATGATTGCATTGTATCCGTGAGCATCTGGTAATTCAACAATGAAGTCTACTAAGGCCATGCTCCAACGCTCAGCTGGAATGGGCAAAGAATGAAGCCGTCCCATGGGAGGCTGACAACAAGGTTTAGTTCAAAGGCAGAGGTCACAGGTGGAGGTGTAAGAGCCAATATACCGTGACATTTGAGGCCACCAGTAATTCCGAGAAACCAGTTCTAGTGTCTTCCACCTGCTAGGATGACCAGCAATCCAAGAATCATGATGCTGCTCAACAATCCGCCTCCGGAGGTTAGGTAGGTGTAAAGGCAACCTTTGGAGGCTATGGCTCAGTCACACAGCTGGCAGAGGGAAATCCAAAGTATATATAGGTAATACAACCATAACTACTCACCTGGCAGAGGGAAATCCAAAGAGAACAAGTCTAGGGATTTCCTACGCTAGGAGTGATGCTTCCAAGGCTCCAGAAGCATGGGAAGTAACTGTATAGCATGACAAAAGCCACAATAAAATTTATAATCTAAAAAAGGAAAATAATCAAAAACTCAGAAATTGCCATTGTCAGAGGTCATGCATATGTCTCATGTGACTTGCTTAGTAATTTGGAGGCTAGCCTTGAGATGACTAAGCCTCTAGAAGCGTTGGCTACACTTGTTTGAATGATAACTAAAGAACCAGAGCACTTCAAGGACTGAGAATAGTACTAATAGATAGTGTTGAAAGAATAGAAGCAGTAAAATAAAAGAGTAACAGCAGAAATAAGGAAATAAATAGAGGAAGAATGAAGGAATAAAGAGTGAAAGAAGGGAGAAATGAGGAGTCCTCTGATAGTAGGTTTACATAAATGCACCCTCAGAAAGTGAGAAGACCGTTTTCCAAAGACTACTTGTCAGTGCAAACTGACTTCACTCCAGCTCTCTTCCATGCATGCAGGGCCAGAGCAGCCTTGGCTACCAGGTCTTCTTGAGCACCCTCTTGGTTACCTTAGCGGATGTCTTGAAGAATGCTTGCTTCTTCTCCCTGGCTAACTACACCTTCTAGAGCATGGATAGCAAAGAGCTCTAGCTTCAAGAACACAATATTGTCATTGTCACTAGCTCCAAAACTATGATCAGCTTGCCTAGAAAGTGCATCTGGCTTGCCTATGCTTTGCCCAGGTTTGTGGTGCAATGAAAAGTCAAAGTTGGCCAGATACAAAGACTATTGAGCTTGTCAGCGGTTAAGTTTCTTGGCCGTCCAAAAGTACTCTAAGTTCTTGTGATCAGTCCACACCTCAAACTTATGCCTGGCACCCTCAAGGAAATGTTGCCGCTCCTCAAAAGACCAAATGATAGCTAACATCTCTTTGTCATAGATCTCATAATTGCGCTCCACAGCATTGAGACTCTTAGAGTAGAAAGCCACAGGATGCCACTTACCATCCTCCTTTGACTGCTGAGAAAGGACGGCTCCAATAGCAAAATCTGAGCTATCGGCTTCCACCTGGAAGAGAGAGTCATTATTTGGAAATAGGAGAACAGCCTTTGAAGTGACTGCCTGTTTGAGGGCATCAAAGGCAGTCTGCTGTGCCACATCCCAGTGCCAAGGAGTGTCCTTAGTGGTGAGATCAAAGAGAGGCCGGGCATGGTGTGAGAAATCCTGAATGAACCTCCGGTAGAAGTTGGTGAAGCCCAGGAAGACCTGAACCTCCTTCTTGTTCTTGGGCTCTGGCCACTCCGTCACACCAGCTACTTTGACTGGGTCCATCTCAGCCATTCCATGGGAAATGATCAGTCCAAGGTATTCAACCTTAGTCTGCTCAAATTCACACTTTTTTGGCTTGAGATAGAGCTGGTGTTGGCAGAGACGTTTCAGCATGATGCGTGTAATCTGATGATGCTCTTCTAAAGTCTTGGTATAGATGAGAATATCATCAAGATATACATACACAACACCTTCCGCTATCAGGTCTCGGAAAATGTCATTCATCATGGTCTGGAAGGTAGCTGGGCTATTAGTAAGGCCAAAAAACATCACCAGAGGTTCAAAAAGTCTGCAATTTGTTCGGAATGCTGCCTTCCACTCATCACCTTCTTTGATGCGCATATTGTTGTAGCCCCAGCGGACATCCAACTTGGTGAAATAGCATGCACCTCGGAGGTTGTTGACAAGTTCTGAAATGAGTGGTAAAGGGTAGCAATTCTTCACAGTCATTGCATTCAAAACTTGATAGTCTTGAACCAGATGTAGAGAACCATTCTTCTTCTTAATAAAGAAGACTGGGGAGGCCATTGGGGACTTTGAGGGACGGATGCGATCAGAATCTAAATTCTTCTGCAAGAAGGCATCAAGCTCATCCTGTTCTTGGAGAGAGAGAGGATAGACCTTGCAGCTAAAGGACTCAGCATTGGGTGTAAGCTCAATAGCATGGTCCCACTGCTTGCGCTCTGGCAAGGAGTCAAATGACGCCTTAGAGAAAACATCTTCAAAGTCTTGTAGGTGATGAGAAATTGCATCTCAAAACGACTTAGGACCAGAGTTAGTGGTAAAAGCCTGCGCTAGCCTCTGGGAAGTAGTTTGGCTAGCTCTTATCTTTGCCATAGTTGGGGGAGGTTGTAAAGTAGTTGCATAAATCCTATCACCTGTTTCAATGGTCTTGTTTGGAGACTCTAAGTCAGGAGCACATACAAATTCACCCTCACATCCATCTTCCAGCTGGGCTTTACTCATTACACCTCAAGTGTCCTTATAGAGAGCCTCTCTATAAGGGAACGCCAAGGGAGGAGGATCCAGTAGGTCAAGGTCTACAAAGAGGAGGTGTCCAACTCAGCAAGCACGTATAGCAGCACACTCATGGACTGAGGCTCTATGCTCCTCTTTAATCTTCTTGGCACATGTAGAACACTATCGGGGGCAATGACTCATACTTACTTTACTCTTGGCCCAGTCAATTTCAGGGTTGTGGTCATGTAGCCAGGAATATCCAAGTATCATGTCCTGCTTCCCTAGGCTGGTGACCGCAAAGACAGCACGCTCAGAATGAGTCTGGTAACAAAGGACTAAATTCACTACTGAGCAGATGATTCCAGCTTTGTTGAGTGTACCATCGATGTTATAAACTGGAATAGGATGAGAGAGAGGCCAAGTAGTGAGTTGGTGTTGTTCTACATAGTGAGTATCAAGGAAGAGTCCAGTAGCACCACTGTCCAGAAGAGCTACGACGCTCCAAGTCTGCTGAGTATCAGTTGTCTCAATCTCTACATTGAGATGCAGAGAGTTAGAAGAGGGAGTGGAGGCAACAACATAGTGGCGAGGGAGACATTGTTCCCAAGCTGAGACACGTGGGCACCAAACAGAAGAAGGAAGAGAAGAGGTCTCAGCTGAGGCCTTAACCAAGGAGGTATTTTGTACGTCGGAGGGAGTGCTTACAGTTTCAACCCGAGAATCATTGATAGAGGGCAATATATTGGAAGATTCTACTGGTAGGCATGCAAACTGATTAGCACCAAGTGGTGGAGGCGTACAACTCATCTGTCACCCTACTGAAAACCCTCCTCTGTAGAACCTAAGGACTCATCCAAAGGTTCCACTACAGCTTCTACAGAACCCATGGACTTATCCAAAGGTTCTGCTTTGATCTGTGCATCTGGGGAAGAGTTTTTTTGAGCATCTCTAGCAGCCAAGAGCTAGAGAAGGAGCTTTTCTTGCTCTAAGGCTGAGAGATAGCGTACCTCCAACCTCTGAGGGCAGTACCAAGCAAAGTGACCAGGCTTTCCACAGCAACAACAAAGGAGAGGAAGAGAGGAGCGTTGGTGGGAGGCATCAACTTCCATGAGAATTCCCAGAGGAAGAAGACGTGCTGCAGGTAATTGAGCTGGAGCTGGAGCACAAAATGGAAGGGAATGTGGGATGGGAGGACGAGCAAGTAAAGATACATGTGAGGCAGAATAAGAAGTAGTTCCTCAGTGGAGCTCATGGCTTAACTCCATGAGCTGCTACTGGTCGCATGCTACCTGATACCAGAACTCAATACGTGCATTGTCAAGTTGTCCCTTGGCCATACTGTTGATCTGATTCATGAAAAAGAGGAGGAAGCCATCTCAGAAAGTGAGACAGAGCTGAAGACTATCCGGATAGCAGGCCTGCTCAACAAGAGCTTGGAAGGAGTCAATATACTCATCTAGGGTCCGCTTCCCCTGTCTGTATCGATGAGGGTCTTGGAGAGTAAGGGCTGCTACCTTAGCAGGGTCCAAGGGAAAGAACTCAGTTCAGAACTCCTTCTCAAACTAATCTCAGCTTTCAAAGCTCTCTACTCCTTCAGAACGTCAAAAAACTCGTAGCGCATATGTCAAAGCTTGTTCAGACTTCATGTAGAAAAGAACCCAGGCAATTTTGAGAGTGTCAGAAGGAAAGGCTTCATCACTGAGCTGCAGATAGGTAATACATAACTGTAAAAATTGCTTGTCCATGGCTCAGTTACCATTGAATGCATCTGGGAGTGCTGGACGAGGAATATTGGCATGAACAAGGGAGAAGGCCCTAGAGCAAGGGACTGAAGGGGTGTCAGCCCTAACTGGAGGTGCCTGGGGAGGGGTAGGAGAGAGAGGGAGGCGCTCTAAGAGGGCCTGAAGGGAATGAGAGATAGTGTCTATAGCCTGATGTAATCCAGCAAGTTCGGTGGTGTGAAAGGTGAGGGAAGCTTGAGTGGTCTGCACCTGAGTCTCTAGAGCAAGCAAGCAACCCCAAGCATCATCCTGAGGGGCAGAAGTGTCCAAAGAAGCACCTGAGAAGGCTGGTTGGGTCATAGAAGCAACAGAGAAGCAGAGTTAATTCAGTGGGGGAGTAACTTAAAAGGGCAAAAGAGGGCTCAAGCAAGCTAAAAGGGGGCTCCCACAAAATGTAGAGACTTGTTCTGCTGTAAGGGTGACCTCTGGAGGCTATGGCTCAGTCACATAGCTGGCAGAGGGAAATCCAAAGTATATTAGAAAATGCATAGGTAACACTACAATGACTACTCATCTGGCAGAGAGAAATTCAAAGAGAACAAGTCTAAGGATTCTCTATGCCAGGACTAATGCTTCTGAGGCTTCAGAAGCATGGGAAACAACTATACAGATCAACAAGGTGGCTAACCTTAACCTAAATAGTGAAAAACTTGAATATGGCATGTGACTCAGTAGTTGCTAGATCACATACAGCTTTGGCATGTGACTTGGTAATTACTGGGTCACATGCAGCTTATTAAGTAAGCTAGAGCGGACAGAACCAGTAAAAGAAGGTAAGGGGGAACTATACTAAAGGTAAAAAGATAGACAAGAAAGGAAAAGAAGGATAAGAAAAGGAAATAAAGGACAAGAAAAGGAAAGAGATGAGGAGTCCCCTGACACTGAGAATACTTATGCAATATCAAGACTACCATACTAGGTGCTATGGTGGGACTTATATACTGACTACATGTTGAGTAAGGTCCGGGGTCCCAGCTCTGGGTCTGAGGCTTACCCCCAGGGCTCTAATGGCGTCCTGGAGCACATAGAAAGATAAAGAGAGCCCCATGTGTGTTGGGTGGTACTGGCGCTGCTGCTTGAGGAGCTGTGGTGGTGCTACGCAATGGAAGACATGGTGCAACAAGAGGACGTGGTGAGGCATGATGTGGAAACTGATGCATTGCAATGTATGATGCATGGACTGATGCACAGGATGATGCATGATGCGTTAGATGGTGCGTGGCTATGCATGATGCTTTGAATGATGCATGATGATGCCTGATGCGTCGAGTGATGCGTGGGTTGCCGTGCTGTTGTGCCAGGGATTGCCAGGAATTGTCAGTAATGTCCAGGAGCACCGAGGTTTGTCGATGATGTCTGGGAAAAGTGCCAGGGTCGGCCGAGGTATGATGTAATAGTCACGTTGGATGATTGTGGAGTTTGTCCTGAGTTGGGGGTCATATGAGTGGTTTGCCAGAGAGTGTGTGAGGTGGTCCAGGTCCAGAGCTTAAGCCTGGGGGTGGGTCGTGACACAGATAACAGTTCACAAAGATCCAAGGAGCCCATCAGATGCAACAACTGTTAGCGCTACAGGCACATCTACAGCAACTGCAAGAAAGTAAGAAGGTGTGCAAGATGCTCAGAGGAGGGCCATATAGCACTAGTCTGCAAGTCAACTAGGTCTAGGTGCGTAGCATGTGGCCTGAACTCGACTCACGAGTGCACAGACAGAGCCTGTGCTACATTCTAGAGGCTTTGCTTGGAACTAGACGACCGTTTGTCAGAAAATCACATGCCATATTTCCCAGCACAGGACCTGTCCACCTGGATCATGGCTCCCTCAAGCAGACCTCTATCCATACAAACACAGAGATCACCCTCCCAAGACATGACCAGACATGGCTTTTGCCACCTGCCCTGCCAGCAGGCTCCGAAACAACTCTGGAACTCTAGCCCGCCCCCCAAGGCCAGCCTGGGAGCCGTGTGCCCAGTAAGTTGGGCAATCTAGACAAATTTGGGTTCACAATCCAACACGGCAACCAGAAAGCAAGACACACTACCGGCCCCCTTTGAAACACCCAATGTTAAGCAGACCACTAAAGGCACCAGAGAAACTATGCATATAGCAGCAAAATGTCTGGAAATTGGATGCAGCGCAGGCTGCACTCCTAAATACAGCTAACCCACAGGACTGGAATGTACTGGCTATCCAAGAACCATTTCTGAATAGGCTTGGCAATATGAAAGCCTCCAGTTTCTGGAGAGTAATATACCCCATCACTTATAGGAGAGATGGAAGCTCTTGTTCCTGTTCAATTCTCCTCATCAACACTAATATTTCTACAGATACTTATGTAACACTGACCATCTCTTTCCCTGACATCACAGCCACCTGTTTCATAGGACTACACAGAGACGTCTCAATATTCAACATCTACAACGCATGTGAGAACAACGACTCTATCACATTCCTTTCTGATTTCCTCTCTACATATCCCTATGCTACTCAAACAAACTCAATGGATTGTATGATCTGGATTGAGGACTTCAACCAGCATCACCCCTTATGGAAAACAGTGGACAACCATCGACTCAACAATGCTGTGGAATTCATCCAACTCCTCCTAGCTCTAGTTGAGTTTTACGACATGGATATGGCGCTACCTCTTACATTGCAGACATTGGCTGGAAACTGGACCAGACCAAACAACATGTGGTGCTCTCACACAGCATCCAGCCTGGTGATCTCCTGCGATACCAGGCCATCTCTCAGACTGCTAGTCACTGACCACTTTTCAGTCATCACAGAGATCAAACTTCCAGTTCCTCACTCTTCATCCTTTTCATTGAGGGACTTCAAGTCTGTTGATTGGTCAGCATTTAGAAAAGCTCTGAAAGAGCATCTGGCTATCTGCCTTCCAGCCACCATGATTCAGTCCAGGAAGGAGTTCCACCAAAAAGTTGCTGACCTCACTATTTTAATACAGAAAACCATTGACAATAATGAGCTAGTTCTCCTGCGCAACCCATGCCCTTACACTAAGAGATGGTGGAAAACAAAGACCTTGCAGAGCTTAAGGCTCAGAGGCACCATGCATGCAACACAGCTCATAAATTTTGTGACGTAGCGGACTACCCAGCATACACAGAGGTGGCAAAGCTATCTCAAGAGATAGCAAAAGCTATACGTATAGCAAAAGAAGATTATTGGAAAGAATGGCTTGAGCAAATAGACGTGAGGCAAATCTATATGGCGAACAAATATGCTACCAAAAAGCCAACAGATTTTGCCTGCAACAGAGTCCCAGATCTCAAGGATCCAAGCACGGTGATGAGACTCCACTCAGACTCAGCACAGAAAGCTACATTTTAGCGACTCTCCTTAGCGCTTACCAACACTCTCTAGTGCTTACCGATGTTCCTTAGCGCTTACTGACGCTCTTTAGCACTTACCAACATTTCTTAGCATTTACCAATGCTCCTTAGTGCTTACTAATGCTCTCTAGTACTTACCAATGCTCTCTAGTGCTTACCAATGCTCCTCAGTGCTTACTAACACCCTCTAGCACTTACCGACGCTCTCTAGCGCTTACCAACATTCCTTAGCGCTTACTAACGCTCCTTAGCGCATTTTGGAGCAGTTTTGCTCTAAGTTCAACGTAGGGACTTGTGATAATTGAAGAATGGAGTACTAGCCAATGGCTAAAGAAATTGACAAGTGACAGACAGCTGAAATGCATCATTTTCATGCTTAGCTACTGATCCTACTACTTAGCACACAGCCTTGGTGCATCAATACTTTTTAGGTTATATTTTTCATCTATACTGTCAAAGCACTTTAGCAACATTTTACATAGGATTTCTTACCTTTTCTATAAAAACTATACATAGCTACCACAATTACCAGGAAATCACCAGAGTTTACAGCCCTTCTTTGACTCCTCACATATTAGGCACCAACTACGGGTGTACACTTTATGCTAGTCCACCTATGGGACTAATCAAGACATTATGCAAACTTGACCTAGGCACCTATGGCCTAGTTATCAGTGCTTAGCTGTGCTAGGCATCTTTCTTTTAACTTCAATAACCTTTCCTTCACTTACATGTGTTTCTGGGACCCTGCCAAGACTCAACCCTCACTACTTAGCATGCCCAACGTATTCACTTATAACTGCGCTAGGCTACTATTGACTCTGATAGTGCCTAGCAACTTTTGGGCGTCATCAGTGAATGCCTCGGTGCTGGTGTCCTTGAACATGGACAAGACCAGGTTACTAGCTAAGTCATTTTTTCCTCCTCCCCCATCCCTCTTCTCCATCCCCCACTCTGTTTACTCTAAAACACTCCCAGACCTCTTCTTCTACTCATGCAAACGCATAGGCGAGGTTATTGGAGGCCTTCAACTTCACAAGGCCCTTGGTTCTGATAGAATCCCCAATATTGTTCTCAAGAAGTGTTTGGAGATTTTGATTGACCACTTCTATTATATCTTTTGTGCAGTCTTTGAGTTTGGAGTATACCCTGCGGGTTGGCTGGAGTCATCCACCCTGGTCTTCAGAAAACCAAGGAAGCCCTTATACAACGTTGTAAATGCCTACTGCCCAATTGGGCTCCTGAATACTATAGGCAAACTCTTTTCCACACTGGTAGCCACTGACCTATCCTTTCTTGCAGAAAAGCACTGTCTACTCCCTCCAGGCCAATTTGGCGGCTGTCCTGGGCGTAACACAACAGATGCCATGCATCTTGTCATGCACAAGGTCAAAAACGCATGGAGATCAGAGAAAGTTGTAATGGCTCTCTTCCTAGATATGCAAGGGACATTCCTAAACACAGTTCCAAACCAGCTTATACACAACCTGAGGGAGCAGGGTGTCCCCACATACTATATCAAACTAGCGGGACAGATACTGTTCAATAGGTGCACCTGACTCAGGTTTGATGACTACTAGTCGGATTGGTTTACAATCAACAATGGGACAACCAGGGCTGTCCCTTATTAATGATATTCTATGCATTCTACAATGCACCCTTGCTCCTCACCGCTCACTCCAACAGCTCCTCAGAATCATTGATGGGTTTTGTCAATAATGCCATGTTTTTGGTAGTTGCCAAGTCTCTAACAGAGGCACACAAAATGATAGCAGACATGATGATGTGCGCTCAAGGCGGCTTTGATTGGTCACTAACACACAATTTCCCCTTTGAACTAACAAAATTAGCCCTAATAAACTTTCTCTGGTCAACAGCTGACAAGATCCCCCTGGACCTCACTATAACTCGCACCAACATAGACGGCTCAACAACCACACAGTGCATCTGCACCACAGACACTTACAAATACCTAGGTGTGATTTTTAACCTGTGCCTAAGATGGTCAGCACATGTGCAAAAGGTGGTGGTGAGTGCCACATGGTGGTTGCACCAGGTCACGAGATTGTCTTGCATCTTAGGTGGAATGCCAGCGCACTGAGTCCACCAGTTATACAACACAGTCTGCCGGTATTCATGTACACCGCTGATGTATGGTTCACAAGTGTTAGTGAGGTGTCAGAGGGACTCAGATGCACTGGCTCAGTGGTTGTCACTAAATGTCTCCACCCAGCCCAACGGCAGATGGCCAAACAGGTCATGGGAGCGCTGGCGACTACAGTCAGGGACGTACTGGATATATACGCTAACCTACTCTCAGTAGACTTGCTTTTTAGGAAGGTGCTAACCCATGCAGCAGTTTGAATAGCATTGCTTCTGTGCTCCCACCCTCTGCACAATCCAGTTAAAAAGGCTGCAGGCCATTACATGTGCCGCCACAGATCCCCCTTACACAATTTATTTTACTTTACAGATATCAATCCTAATTCCCTTGAGAAGATCCTCCCAGTTTGTAGAAACCCCCGCTATAAACCAGCCTTCTCCACACATATACCCCCGTCCAAGGACAAAGCAATGCCAGAAATTGCATCCACCTTCAACAGAGCTTTGTTTGCTGTCTTCTGCAACAGTTCAGGCCTCGATGGCAGGATCAGAGCTTTGGCAGTTCTATTTGTAGATGGCAAGGAGGCCTCCAGCTGGAAGTTCCACCTCGGCTCAGCAGCTGAGCACATGGTCTATAAAGCAGAGATAATAGGTATCTGCCTGGGCTTACACCTCCTCCATGGCCTCAACCAACAATTAAAACAACGTATCATATTTGGTAGCAACAGTCAGGCGACTTTCAAGGCCCTGAACAATCAGAAACCCCACCCGGCTCACTATCTCCTCAACAGGTTCCACTTGGCGGCGGAAGCTCTCCACAAAAAACAAGACTGACTACTCAACACGCCTGCAAGGCGTGCTGCAAATGTTGTGGATACAAGATGGTCTCCACGCTCTCATGGAGTGATCAAGCTTCACTTCCACTGGTCTTCAAGCCACAAGAGGTTTGGACCAAATGAGCGAGCTAACAAACTGGCAAAAGAGGCAGCAAAGGGTGCATCCAGCCCCCGCAACAAGCTCTCTTCCTACCTGCGCTCCAAACCTCTACCAATCAGCGTCTCAGCCCAATGCTAGGCAGACCTGGAAGCAACCTGAGCCCTATGGAAACGATGGTGGAAAAAGTCCCCTAAGTACAGGGTGACCTCAAAGCTAGACAACTCGCTCCCTTTCAAAAGCTACATGAAGACAATTGCAACACTAGGCAGGAGACACTCAGTCATCCTCACTCAACTGCAAACAGGGCACGCTCCTCTCAACCATCACCTATTCAGAATCCAATGCACAGAATCACTGACTTGCCCTAACTGCCAGGACCTATTAGTGGAGATGGTCCAACACTACTTGCTACAATGCCCACACTATGCACAGGAAAGATTCATCCACCTCACCAGACCCCTGAAGAGAAAAGCTGAGCCACTCTCTCACTTGCTTACTGCTCCTGATGCCTTAAAACACCTTCTTAGATTTGTAGACGCTACTAAAAGACTATACCCACCTTTGCAAGATGACAATTCACCACTTACCAACCAAACAACAAGCAGAGTAGCCCAGACCTGGCCTACTCTAAGTGGTCCACCCCTCAGCAAGCACCAGCCATCCCCCCCCCCTCGCACACCCAACACAAATGAGTAAACCTCAAAACCAACTATACTATCTCATAATACTAATGGCACGAGGCATTAGGCCATCGTTTCTAAACTCTATTCTTTAGGCTAGTCTGAGACATCAGCCTTGCGGCTTGTCCCTACCCCCAGCCTGCATTGCAAGCCATTGTTGCGCCTCCTCCATGCCCTACCATCCACTTGGAACCCCTTACAGTTACTAACAGGAAACACAGTCTAAACAGCTTTTGGAAGCGTTAACCCTCTCTTTCTCCGCATATGCGGAGGGGAGGGAATTCTGTAGTTCTCGTAGAGTAGATAGACTGTTGTATGTACTATGCAACATAAGCGCCAAGCACTTAGGGCATGCTAATGGATAAAAAAAAAAAAAGCAGATTCAGCTTGTCTTTTGATCTGGCCTTGTTTGATAAGCAGCCTGTCTGGATGGTCCTTATGATAAATTCTGTTGCAATTACCGCAACATGTTAAGGAGTGTTCCTCCATTATTTATACTACAATAACCATTGCTCATGAGTTCATTCCACCCAATAATAAGCCTCTGACTGAGCTCAGTGCACCAGCACTATTTTTAGTGACTTATATTTTGCAGCTAGCAAGGATTGAACTCAGGCTACAGGATGCAACGTGTGGGATCATGGGACTTAGCGACCACCTGACTTGGCAGTCATATGACAATTTACTGGTCACATGGTGATCACAAGACTTGGTGACCACGGGACCTTAGCAACCACCTAACTTGGCAATCACCTGCCACTCACCTGACTTCAGCCCGCCCCTTTCAGGTCTCCAATCAGTGATAACCAACGCAATGATCTTTAGCAATGCCTATCAAAATCCAGTGCTTCTCAAAGATCCAACGTCAGATCACCTTAGCAATGCTTAGAGCTTATTTGACGCTTAGCGACTTACTTGAGACAGGCCTCTTGATGGTTTCAGGCCTTAGCGGCAGTCCCCATGCATTTGGCCTCTTTCACTGCTAGGATGTTGAGTTAGTGCTTGCCGACTTGACAGATGCCGTTGCTTAGCGACTTTCACGTTCCATCGTACTTGTCATTATTTTTTTTGATTGATTAATTAGCAACTTTTTAGTTTAATTAACACAGCAACTTAGTGCCTATAAATATTGTACATATTTTGTCTTAGCTATCATCAAATTGTACACCCCACAGTTCAGATCATATTTTGGTGTATTCTAAGTCCTCAGAGTCGCTAAGTGATACAGTGCTGACTTCACCTTGCTGACTTTATTCACCGACTTTTGTTCTTGCGGTGCTATATGGGTACATCGTTGCCAAACATTTACGTTGCTAGAGTCCTTACCGACTTTTAGCACCTTAGCACCTTGCAGGCTTATGGCTTAGATTTCTAAGCAACTCATTTAATTCTCTAAGTCCAATCCTACTAAGAAGACTAGGCTTCTGGGACTCTCTCAACACTAGTGACCACCTGACACTACTCATTTATAAGGCGCTAAGTTTACCATCTACCAGGACAGTGCTTAGCGACTTTTGGGCATCATCACCGACAAGAATGTCCAATATAATCTATTCATACTGTCTCCATGTAGAGGAGCAGCAAGTATTGATTACAGGTACATCGTCTTCAGATTTGCTAAAAAGCCTGTAATATACTTACACTGAGACTACAAGGGAGTTTCATGGGCATTCAGCTTGTTGGCTACAGTCCAAGCACAACTCTATGTTAGTTATCTGTTATCTCTATGAAGGATGCTTCTGAGTTTGTTCCTTTACCTGCCTCTCAGGAACTCTTCTGAGCTGGTCTTTTGATACAGGACCAACTTTTGTATCAGAAGAATCATAATGTCTGTGATTCATTGTGGAGTTTTGGTGACATTGATTCAGATCCTTGTGCTTGTGGCCTTTTACGCTGCTCCTCATGACTTATATTGATGAGTATTAGTAGTTGAACTCAATATTTTCTGATTCTTATTGGTCTTTTTTATGCAGATTTTCATTTCATGTCAATGTCACAAAGTTATATGCCAATACCTTCTGTAAGTTAAGCAAAACAACTTCTTGGTTTATCTTCAATTGCTGCAATACATTTTTAGTTGCAATGTAAGTACAACAATTCTTGCTGAAACAAATCTTATCCTTCCCCGGCTGAGTGATGTATTACAGGCTCAATAGACAACAATTCTGTGAGGATTGGCATAGACTTCCTCCAACACACAATTTCACTTTGGCAAGCAAACATAGTACTCTCGAAAAGATGGTTTTGAAAATGAGCATCACTCAAACATCCATATTTTTGATCTGCAGGCAATTTTGAGCTTTTCTTTGAATAATGTATTGAGCAACAAAGCTAATTTCTGATGTTCAGGGGAATGAAAATGTTGCAAGCCAAAAGTAAACAACAACCGCAAAAACAGTTATAATGGAGAAAGTAAGATACATGCACATTACAATTGTTGCAAGTACATTCATGATGGACCCAAGCCCTTTAGCAACACCAAAGAAAATCTGAAAACGTCACCTTGATGTCTTTTGTCAAGTGTATTACAAATGCTACTTACAGAAAACATTTTGTTCCTGTTAGCAAGCACTCCATGACAAAATAGATACATGGTTGCCACACATTCTATCATGCTTAGTTAGAAGGGATCAGAATAGACCAATACCTGCATACAAACCTATTCCACCAGCTAGATACTACAAACAAAGTCCATGAATATTAGAGATGAGATAAAAACAACGCACCACATGCTATCAGTGCACACCCAGTCTATTGAAATAAATATTTTGTCTCAAGACCAAGGATGCCTACATACAATGGACTCCAAAACTACCCAGCACCTTGATTTGAAGCGCTGGACTTTGTATCCAAAGATTCAAATTACATAGGTCCCAAATGCAAAAAAATGCTGCATACCGATATATAGCTGATATACAAAGTACATCTGAGAGCTATTGCAGGTTTAGGAATGGCTCAAATTGCAATTGAAGAGATAGTTACATAAAGGTAATGATTGTGGAAATAAGGCATTCAGCTGATAATTCCCTAGAATTAACTTTGTTTCAATTTGAAGTTCAAGGCCAGAGCCATGCCAATACACAAAGTGATAGAGTTGAGGAGAAGTGTAGAGCCAAAATGAGGAATCTGTAATTGTCACATCTTTATTAAGAAGTTTCTTGAACTGAAAAAACTTATGACTTACAAGGTAATAGTATACAGATTGAGCTATGAGAGCGGAGGAAGCAAGATCCAGGAGTTTACGTATAAGGAAACCTCAGTCCTTTCTCAAACATATTCATTGCAAGAATGTTATACAGCATGCAAAGGGCCTGAAAAGAAGTAAATAAGACCATGTATCTAATAAGATCAAAGCTTACTGTGACCCATTCCCTATATTTGTCTTGCTTTGCAGCTAGAAAATAAATGCAGCTTTGGAACACGGTAATTTTTCCAAGCCTGCACCTTTTGTTTGATTATGCTATTACAATGTAGTCAAAAGCATACAGCAAGGAAATAACAAAACCTAGTTCAAAGGATGAATAGCAGTCTAAGGTGACACAGTATTATACTCATACCCCAATAAATTGGTGCAAAGGTCTTTGAAATATTGATACTGGGGTGACTTTCTATGGAGAAAGACATATTCAATAAGAGAAGGAAAGCAGAGAAATACTTTTCCCCAGTAGCAAAGGACCAGAGGGAGATTCTTATAGCTGTTTCAATGGCGTGTTGCTATCAAGCATCTTAGAGTTTGATTCAGTTCTTTTTGTACCAACTGATCATCTTCATTTTAAAACAGTTGATGCATCAACCTTGATCTCAGAAGACCCCTATTTTTAGTTGCCTACATTTCAAAGTTTCACTTCTGGCTGATGCTATGAAATGATGCAAATTATGTACTGACAGAGCAGAGTAAAATGAATATCACAAACCTAAAGGGACATAAAAAATGCTAAAAAAGTATGAGCGCTTTAGTACATACTCTACATCAAAGGACTCTTAAAGCACCAGCAGTGAGTAAAGTTGATTGATAGTTGCTTTAATAGTTGTGCTCCATCGCAAGTGGTGTGTTTCTGTGATTATTGTGGGAAGGCCCTGATTGATTCTGATGAAACATCTATGAAAGCACAGCTTGAACCAACTTGCCAAACATGAGACCTGATACATTTCACATTTTCAAAGCTATATGACTTTACTCCAGGAAATTTCAATCCAACAAAAAGGTCGGACTTTATGTAAACATCAACTCAAAAGACACCTTTTGTCTGTTTTAGCATGACTTGCAAGAAGCATGTTAACATCAATTCGAATGACACTTTTTGTCGGCTCTTCTTGCATTTTTCTGTGCACAGATATTGACCCGGTCAGAATGACCCAAAGTATTGCAGGTCTAGAGGCATTTCCTGGATTGGAAGTGTAGCTGGTTAATAGTCTTCCGTAGGCAGTCTTGTGCTTGTGCTTGTGTAAGCAAGTAGCTTAGCACTGCTACCAGGCCTCTCACAGAGAGTCTACTGCTAGACGTGCCTTGTATGTAGATGGTCTTAATTTTTGCATGCTATTTTACTCATGGATGCATGTGATCTACAATAAACAACCCATTAAGCATGATGCATGACTTCCTGGGAGCTTGAGGATGCAAATGGGCTGCAGAAATGTCATTCAAATCTCCTCCAAGAACTCCAACATTGGCCACACAACCTGTCAATCAGTTCTCTAGCATGCAGTATTCCGTTTTGGGTACATTTGCCTATGGTTTGCCCCTTCAAATCCTATACAGCCCAGGCCAAAAACGTGTCAACAATGAAAACCTTCCAACACAGCCCACTCCAAAGAAATCCAAGAAGCTCTTGCTCAACAAAAAACTCATCACCCTCGAATGGTCATACAGCGAGCTCCTCTTTTACATGTTTGGTGGTAGAGATGACACTGACAAGGCTGGTAGGTGTCAGGGGACTTCCTTTTCCGGCCATCCCAGAGATCTCCGGGACCCTCCGGACTTCCTTTTCCGGCCATTTCCTTTTCGGGCCATCCCGGAGGTCTCCGGGACGCTCCCTTGCAGTCGTCGGACTTCTCCGAGATGTTGTACAGTTGTTCTCACGCCCCCGCCCCCGCACTGATGCGCCCCGCCGTGGCAGAGGAATCCTTAGACTTGTTCTCTTCGGATTTCCCTCTGCCAGGTGATTAGTTACTTCCCTGTAATATGTACTGTCTCTAATACACTTCGGATTTCCCTTTGCCAGTTGTGTGACTTAGCCGCAACCTCCGGAGGTTGCCCTTACAGCAGAACAAGTCTCCTAATTCCGGTCTGGTAGCCCCCTATAGCCGCCAAACACCTCTTGGCTCCTATTCGTCGCTCCCCCACCAGTTTTAAGCACTGCCTTGTCTATGTCTCAGCCCGCCGCTCCAGAAGCGCTCCTGGACGCTGCCGCCTCCGGCGAGGAAGCCTGGACCCGCCTGCTCCACCTAGAAACGCAGGTGCAACTCACCCAAGCCTCCCTTACCCAGCACTCTGCCGAACTCACCCACCTCCGACAAACCACCGACGCCATCTCCGACTCTCTCCGTACCCTCCTTGAACGCCTTGCCCCGGCGGCACCTAATCCCCCGCCGCCTACTCCGCCAGTGCAACGCCCACGTACTGTGCAATCCCCCACCCTGGCACGGGAGCGCTCCAACATCCC